>LPNX010720439.1:45262-119258 GCA_001517045.1 Pseudotsuga menziesii | reverse complement strand
CTTGCACATGGTGGGACTCATGGACTAGGCAAATAAGACAAAATAAATGAAATAATGTCTAAGTGGGTAAATACTATGGGTTGATTATTCTAACAGTTGGAAAGGGGAGGACATACAATCGAAAAGGTGCCCTTATAGATCCTATTACTCTTTGACCTCCACCTCCGATATCTCATCCACCTAAGCTTGTGACTTACAAATCAGAGATGGAGCCCACATCATAAGTTGGGACAACTGCAAGGCATAATGTTGCCGAAGGTTTGACTTCGGCTTTTGTAGGAGTTGATGTTAGATTGAGTCGAGAGAAGGCTCATGCCACTATTCGGCAAAATTTTGTTTACAAAAAAGATGATGAGTTAGATTGTATGGGCATTGAATATCTAAAGGCCTATGTGAAGCTTTATCGTAATATAGCTTCGGATAGAGTATCTAATGACACGTCAAGCATAGGAGAGGTTTGTGTACTTTCAATCTACTAATTTTTTTATTCATTATGAATTAAAATTTTGGTTACATTATATATTTGTATGATAAATTATTTTTTGATGTATAGTAATAAATATGTTACATAAATGTTTATTGTTTTCTGTTTTCCCGATTGTTAAATGAACATAATTTTAAAGTCTCCACTAGTCAAAATGCTGGAAATGTAGAATAGCATATTGGAGAGGTAAATTTAAAATTTACACATTTATATTTATGTTTGAAAGATATATATATATATATATATATATATATATATATATATATATATATCTTATTGTTAATTTGACTTATTTATGCATGTTTCATTAGATTCGAACTTTTTAGATGATTTTCCACCTATTGTGAGCGATTTTCCACCTATTGTGAGCTAATGTTTTATTTTTTTATTTTTTAAGTTAATTGCTAAGCTTAATATTTTTTTCTTTTACTATGAATTAATTATTAACAAAATTTAAATTTTAAGGGAAGAGAACATATTGAAATTAGAGGTGAAGATATAGGTTCTTTGATGGATGTGGATATTGGCATCGAGGTAATTTTGTTCATAATTGAATTGTTTTTTGATAGATATGTTTAAATAGTTTAAATAATGTTTGACATTTGTAAATTGCTTTTATATATGTTGAAGCTTAGGTCTCTTCGATCTTTTCGAGGCAAAGGAAAGACTCCATTGGACGATAGTGTTGGAATTGTAAGTTTAATATTTTATTTTATTTTATATCGTTTAAAATAGTCTAAATAATTTGTAAGATTTATAAATTGTTTTTTATATATGTTGTAGCTTGGGTCTACTCCACCTTTTAGAGGCAAAGAAAAGACTCTGTTGGATGATATAGAATTGGAGGTAATTTTGTTGATAATTGAATTGTTCTTCGATATATTAGTTTAATGTTTTAATGTTTTGATTTTGGTTTAAAGTTCTTTAAATAATTTATGTTATTCATAATCTATTTTTATACATGTTGCATATTGTTACGAGTCTAAGGGAAGACCCTGGTAGAGGATAGTGGTGGACTTCTATTTAGAGAATTATTTACATTGTTTTTTTTTATGTAGATATATCTGTTGTAGTTGACTTGGACATGGATGAGCTTAATTTTTGGATTATATACATGTACTTTGAACTCACATGTACATAATTTTTGGATTATATACATGTACATTGAACTCACATGTACATGATTTTTTTGGATTATATACATGTACATTTATATTACATGTTCATGATTGTTTTTTGGATTATATAAATATGCATTGACCTTATATATTGTTTTTGGGATTATATACATGTATATGTAAAGGTTATGAATGTTAAGAAGTTTTGACAGGTGCAAATATAGGAATGTATGTAATTTATTAAATTAATGTTTCTTGTTGAGAAGTTTAGAGCGATAGATATGTTATGAAGTTTCGATAGGTGCAATCTAATGTTAGGAGTGAATGTTTTGATAGGTGCAATGTCAGGAGTGAATGTGGAAATAAGTGAATGTTAGGAGTGAATGCTTTGATAAGTGCAATCTAATGTTAATAATGAATATATGGGGAATAGATATGGAAATGTTAATGTTAGGAACGTTAGGAAGTTTTGATAGGTGCAATGTTAGGGGTGAATGTGGGAATGGGGGATTGTTATGAGTGAATGTGGGAATGTTAGGAGTGAATGTTTTGATAGGTGCAATGTTAGGAGTAAATGTGGAAATAGGGAAATGTTAGGAGTGAATGCTTTGATAAGTGCAATCTAATGTTAATAATGAATATATGGGGAATGAATATGGAAATGTTAATGTTATGAATAATAGGAATGTTAGGAATTTTTGATAGGTGCAATGTTAGTAGTGAATGTGGAAATAGGGGAATGTTAGAAATGAATACTTTGATAAGTGCAATCTAATGTTAAGAATGAATATAGTCAGAATGAATATGGAAATGTTAATGTTAGGAATGTTAGGAAGTTTTGATAGGTGTAAATATATGAATGTTTGAAATGAATGTTAGGAAATGTTAGGTGCAAATATATGAATGTAACAATGAATATAGGGGAATGTTAATGTTAAGAATGAATATATGGGGAATGTCATGTTAGGAGTGAATGTGGGAATGGGGGAATGTTAGGAAAGAATGTTTTGATAGGTGGAAATATATGAATGAATGTTAGGTAGTTTTAATAGGTGTAAATATATGAATGAATGTTAGGAAATGTTTGGAATGTTAAGAAGTTTTGATAAGTGCAAATATAAGAAAATTAGTTAATGTATGATTATAGATGTAATGTTGAGAACTTGAGAATGTTAGAATTGTTAGAAAGTTTTGATAGAAATATTTTTTATTATTAAGGTAAAATTAGCAACTTCATTTTGAATTTTAATATTTTTATACTAAGGTAACATTATCAATTTAATTATTATATTTATTTTATGTTCCTTGCAAGAAAAGAAAATGAGCACTACAAAAAAACAAACTACAAATAGCATTCATATATAACCCCCAAGGATTTAAAGAAAGGTGATGAAATGGATAATGAAAAACAAAAAGAAAGACATGTAGAGTTATAGGGAGAATTCAAAAAGTTAAGGTCTTTCATGTGTGATGGAGAATTTGAGGAAGCGATATAATCTTGGTTGTTAAATCTGCTCCGTGGTGGAAGGAGGCTAAGAGTGTTAGTAGCATATGTAGTAAAGAGTTGAGTTGGAAATTTTTATAAAAATTATTGAAAAAATGTACATGTCAGAAAGATATTATTATGAAAAAGCTCAATAATTCAATGATTTGAGACTAATATTGTTAACTATGGAAGAATTTGTAACTGAGTTTGTAAATTTTCAACGCTATGTACCATATCTAAGAGTTGAAAAAGCTAAGGTATATAGTTTTATCAGTGGTTTACCTCTAGTGTATAAGGAAAAGATTGTGTTTGAAATTATTCAACAATGGATGAAGCAATTAGAAAGGCCTAGTTGTGCTACCATTTGTTTAAACAAATATCCAAATTGAGTAGAAGTTGGGAAAATAAAAAAAAATTTGAAAATATCGATGAACGTAGGAAAGGATTTAAACCCGCACCTTTTGGAAAAGGAATAAGAGGTCATACTGATAAATATTACAACAAGCAAGGTTCAACCAATAGCAATGGGGTAAAGAGTATCGAAACTTCCACTGGAGGATGGAATAGTAACCTGTAAGCATGTTGCAGGACATTTGTACTGTGAATGACATAGCTGGGAATATCCCTATAGTTAATGTTTCTTTGGAATATCAGTAGGTGGACCATCAATCCACCATGTTGGAAGTAGAAGGTAAAGTTTTGGCTAATCTATGCTAGAATAAGTAAATGGTAGCTTTTTTAAACTACATCTAAGAGAAAATGATAGGAAAAATAAAAGAGAAGCAATGATGGAGCATTGTTGAACCCCTCTGCACACAGTGGGACATACATGTTTCAATACTTATCGATTCAGGGTCTAGTTTAAGTTACATTGCATCAAAAGTAGTTGAAAAGTGTAAACTTAGTAAGGAAAAAGAAAAAAATGCATGGTTGGTATAGTTGGCGACAAAGGTAAAAATGAAAGTTACAGAGATAGTTAAAGATTTGTTATTAGATTTTAATGACTTGGATACCTCAATTAATTTAAATATAATTCTCCTAGGATCCTATGACATTTTGATAGGTATGGATTGGCTAGAATCTCATAAAGATGTTATCGACTATTTGCATAAAAAATTTAGTAATGTGGATGAGGAAGATAAGCATCATACAATGAATGAAATTTATAGACCTTTATCTACACGACAAATTTCAGCACTACAACGTAAAAAGTGTATTAGGAAAGGGTGTCAACTTTATGGCATCAAATTTAAAGAATTTAAGCCTGAAAAATAAAAAATGGAATTAGAACAATTTCCTATTTTAAAGGAATTTGAAGTTGTATTTTGTGATAAGATATCAGTATTACCACCTAAACGATATTTAGATTTTAACATAGATCTAATGTTTTTTTCAACACTAGTATCATGAGCTCCATATCATATGAGTATCCCAGAATTAATGAAATTAACAATACAATTACACGAGTTGCTATAGACAAGGGATATATCAAGCCTAGTGTATCTTCTTAAAGAGTACATGTGTTTGTTCATGGGTGTGTTAGTAAAATGATAAATTGTAATGTATTATTATTGTTTACTTTCATGCATGGATAACTTATAGTTTATAAATAGATAACCAACCATTGATGGTAGATAGCTAGAAGAACGCGAGCTAAAAAAAAAATCGGCACACAATTTTTTTTTCGGCCGACGATTTTTTTTTCGTTCGCGTTGTAAATAACGGTTCCGTAATGGAAAAACATTGTTCAGCCAAATAATTGCTTGGCCGAACCATTGTTCAGCCGAATAATCTCTGAGACCTGAAACCTGCACAATTTTTAGGCTTCTCCATTTTCAGAAGGTAAAATTGATGCCTTACACTACAAATCGACTGTCGGACTTTATACCATTAGTTTTATCATTGAATCTACTTTCCGTAGGTATAGATTTTGTTGTGTATAGGTGAGATCCACTATTTTTATTTTTATTTTGTTTCTTAACATGTGTCGAGTTTCGTTTCATCTCTTTCAACATGCAGTGAAATGAAAAATATATAACTTTAAAAATACACCACTTAAAAGGTTGAAACAAATATGGTGCGCTTAATTGTGGTGTCTACTTCAAAAGGGTATTCGTAGATTTTTAAATTTTATAGTCAATTGCGAGAAAATTGGTGCAACCAAACACATGTTGAAAATCGACAATGTTTTTCCATTTATCAAATTCAAATAAATATTATAATTAGTGTATAGATCCGTTGGTTACAAATTTATAGTCATCGCAATAGTATATTGTGTGTAGATTGTTGTAACATATTTTGTTTTTCTAAAACACAAGTTTAACAATGATTTTAGTGGCACAACCAAACATGTCTATTTTTTAGTCCTTTCATTTTAGAAGGACACACTGTCAAACATTTTTCGAAACGACATATCAAATATCAATAAAAAAAATTGAAAAATTTATGAATAGAAAGCTAACATAATTCTCTAAAAGTTTTGTTTTTACTTGACAGTGAAATTCTAAATGAAAATATCACTTTAGTTTTCCCAAAGTTGAAAAACATGAAAAAATCAAATTTATTTTCTCATAAGACCACCCAAAATAGACACATATCTTCATGGATTCACCCATGCATAGTTTATCACCTTGGCCCAAAAAATTTGTGGCAAAGTCTTAGCCTCCATCATGCAGGTTGTCATCTCCTTCAGTGATCTGTTCTTTATCTTAGGAACACCATTTTGTTGTGGTGTGTAATGGATTGAATGTTGCATCTGAATACCTCCATATTTACAATATTGAATGAACTCAGATTTGACATACTCACCACCGCTGTCAAATCTAAGGATCTTGAGTCTCCTCCTAGGCTGGTTTTCAACCAAGGCCTTAAAGACTTTGAAGAGGTCAAAAACTTCAGACTTATGCTTTAGGAAGTAAACCCAACAATACTTGGAAAATTCATCTATGAAGGTCAGTGCATATTTGGCTTGACTCATGGACATATGAGGAAATGGACCAGCAACATCACTGTGGATCAACTCAAGAGGTGCAGAGGTTCTCTCGTGACTATCTCTCTCAAATTTGTGCTCTTGGTATTTTCCTAGGATAAAACCTTGACAGACTCCCTTGGAAAACTTAATCTTTGGTAACCCTATGACCATATCTTTTTCACTCAAATCAGAAAGATACTTATAGTTAAGATGGATAAATATTTCATGCTAGATCTTGCTTTCCTCATTAGCATGAATCAGAAGAGCAGAGGGGTTTGAGTAGGGTAGAAAATGGTAAAACATGTATACCTTCAAAGTGTGATCAACAACACCTTTTACTATGAAGTTACCATTTGAAATCTCTGTGATTTGAACATGATCATGGGAAAATATGACCTTCTTTGGAGACCCAGTGTGAGTTATCTGATACACTAACAAGATATTAGAGGCAAGACCTAGAACATACCACACATTATTGAACTTACCATGGTCAAGATCAATCCTTCCTTTCCCCAAACTATCAGTGAGAGAGTCATCTCCCAAAACTATTGGTGGACCTTTCAACATGTCAAGAGTGGAGAATTTATCCTTTGTCGAAACAATGTGTCTAGAAGCTTCAGAGTTTATGATGAATCTAGGTGAGCTTGATGTGCCATCAACCAAAGCATGTACTCTCTCTTTGTCCTCTGAATTTGATCCTCCTTGCCTCTTCTTTGAGAAATCAAGAAATGAGATGTTATTCTTCTCTAGGATTTGGGTCAACATGTCAATTTGCTTCTTCATACAGGAGCTCTCAGGATGATAGCCCTTACTGCAATATGCACACTTGCTCATTTCTCCTTTGTTCTTCTTCTTCTGGAAGTTCTTCTTAGAGCCTTGGGGCTCCTCTTGAGACTTGTTCTTGTATCTCTTTTGCTCAGGTGGCTTCTTAGCTTTCTTCTTGCCTTTTGAATCCACCCTTGAATCTCTAGCAACCAAAGCTTAGTCTTTGAAAGGTTTGATGGTGCCCATCATCACCAATTTATCTTGTTCCTATGTGAGGGATTCCATGAACTATGCAAGCTCAAGCATTTTCCAGGATTGAGCTGTCAACTTGGTGGCATGGAAGGTCGAAAAAAACTATGAATAGTCAGGTCCAAGCTTTGAGAGTATGGCCAAAACTAGTTGTTCTTCCTTCTTTTCAATTCCACAATGTTTTAGCTGCAAAACAAGGGCTTTAAACTTGGAAAAATAGAGTTGCAAGGATTCGAAGGTGCTGGGACTTAAGGAGATCAATTCATTCTCGATTTTATGTCCTATCATCTCATTTTTCTTACCAAAAAGCTCTACAAGCTTCTCCCACACTTCATTAGGTGATGTAAATCCATCAAGATGGAAGAGGAGGTCTCTTGAAATGCTTAGACACAAAAGACCATAGGCCTCATCCTTCTTGTTGTGCCATTTTATTTTCTTTGCAGCTGCATTGGGCTCTGCCTCAGTTTCCATAGTCACCCTATAGAGACCTTTCACTCTCAAAAATATCTCTATCTCATCTTTCCATTCAAAGAAATTAAATGGAGTCAAGATGATCTTCTGAGACTGGTCCATAGCTCAGAAACTGTTCCCTTCAGTTAGCAGAATATGCTCCCAATCAAGATGTCGAACCTGCAATAGCAATATGGAAGGAGAGAAATTGATCTACAAAGGCTCTGATTCCATGTGGAAATTGAACCCAAGTGATAGAATAATTACACTCACAAAATTGCTAATCAAACATGCAAAATCACCATCAAAGGAGACTGAAATTGGAGCATAACACTAATCTGTATTGAATAAGTGTACAATAGCCAACTTGTGAATTAATAGGCTGCTGGAATATATAATTACATGAGAGATTTGAGTGCATAAGGATGCCATTCGAAATAGTCAAATCCCCATAGGTGCATAAAGCAATTTCCAAATCCACTTAGAGACTCACGAATTAGAAAAGTCAAGTAGGAAAGCTAATAAGGGATGGAAAGAAAACTCATACATGCTTTTATTAGGAGAAAAGGATGGAGGATGATGTGGGCAAAAAAATAAGTCAACTACATGTAGTCTTGCTTTTCCTTTTGCCTTAATTCTCAATAAAACATGCAACTTTGCACAAAAAGAAGATATGTGCTTTGGAGGATCAAGAATAAAGTAGACATGCTAAATATGGTTTCCTGGAGGTTTCCCAAGTGATCCATGACTCAGTTTTAGCAAGTGTTGACTTCTATGACATGTAGAAGGCAACTAGCATAGAGTGGAATATAGGAGACTAGGTAAATAAGAAAAAAATGATTTAATTAATGTCTAAGGTAGGTAACTATGGGTTGATTATTCTAACATACTAGCCTATATTTCACTGGTTATTATTTCTATATATACGGACTTTATTATAGTGACTTGGTAACTACTACTCTTATTATTTACGTGGCACCTATTTACTATGGTATAAAAGCTTTACATATTTTTCATGCTTTAACATAGTTTTAGGGTATGGTTTTAATAGTTAGTATAAGATTGTAAAAATTTGGACTAAATTCCTCCATGACATATTTGATATGCCATGGACTTATGGCTTAAACCCGATGTAATTCGATCTATATTTTACATGGTACGTTTAACAATACTTGTCTCTGTGTTTAAAGGGTGATATAAACTATACAATGTGGGTTTCAAATTTGGTTGATGGATGCCAGAGTGGTGACATTACTGTGCATCAAAATGAATGGGCCTTAAGCTTAGGGCTTGGGTCACGTATTGGTTTGGATCATTTGCAGTAGGGCTGTGTGAGCTATGCCTCTATGTTGTGTGATGGAGTGGAGTTTAAGAGGCTTGTTGCGATGAAATGTACGTATCCATTCTGGTTTGGGAGTGTTGTTGTCTATTTGGTTTGGGTTTCTAATGGTTGTGTTTTCGGAAGGATTCTTTCTGTAATTTTAATGGGTAAGCATCATGGATGTGTTAGGAGGTGGGGTTTTCCATGTTGGGGTTTAGTGGCTTCGGGCCGGAACTTTAATTTATTTGGATTTGTTAATGGGAACTTTGTGTGGAAAATGGGATTGGGTAACTCACAACAGGCTCTGCGTATTGTAATAAGTTTATATTATTAGCATTGGAGCCAACACCATTTCTTGCAATGGGGTAAGAACTACTTATACTATGAAATGAGAACTCGACACAGTTCTCGTTTTTCTCTCTCCTAATTTTAGTAGCTATTATTACCTCCGTTCCAAAAAGGGTTGATACCAGTATGACACATTTTCATTTTGAGGCCTTTTTGGGGGCCTTTGAATCATCTTTGTCTTAAAATATTCTTAATTTGTATTTTCAAGTGTGTTTTTTAGAAAATTAACAAAATAACATACATTTAGAAGCAATTTATAATGAAACATATACATTTTGCAAATTTTTCTTTAAAATAAGACATTTTTATGGACAAGGTAGTACTTTTTTATTGACAAATTTGTAAAAACATCTAGAAAATAAAGATATTTAAAACCATTTTCATTGGATTTTGAGAGATATTTTGTATAAAAATGATACTATTTGATATTATTTTCCAAAAAGTGTCCATTCACATAAATTCAATAAAAAATATACCATATATTTGTAAATAACATATTAAAAAATTTGATATTTAAATTTTATTTCTAAAATAAAGTCTGAAAGTCAAAACATTACTAATATATCTTATCATTACTAATATATCTTATCAAAAAGTTGTGAAATTTAACATTTTTTTCAAGACACGAAACTAAGATCAACAATATCATGCAGGACAAATTCTTCATCGAAATTGAAATTTTCTGAGCTTGAATTTCTTGAGGGACATCAGTTTCCTTTACCATTGTGTGGTCTATGTGTGCAAGATGTCCAAAGTTCTAATTTCCAAACATCCATCCTAATGGTGGTTGAGGCTCTTTTGACATCTTCCCCACAAGTGTTTCACTAAATTAAAAAAAATACATTAAAACAAATTACTCAATATTACATAAAAAAAAATTGAAAATTAAAACCCCCCTAAACCCCCTACATTACATTTTAAAAAAAATAACAAAATTTTAAACCCCCACTAACCCTAACATCAACATTACTTTAAAAATTAAAATTTAAAAATTTAAACCGTCCAGCACTTTAATCCCCCCACATTACATTTAAAAAAAATAAAATATAAAAATGAAAACCCCCTAAACCCCCACCACATCATTATATTAAAAAACATTACATTAGATATAAAAAAATCCCCCCTAACCCCCCTACAACATTACATTAAAAACCCATTTAATTTTGTTTTTACCCCCTACCCGCTAAACTCCAACCTACCCACACAACATTACATTAAAAATATATAAATACCAAAATTTATAAACCCTCCCCTAACCCCCACAACATTAAATTTAAAACAATATTAAAAAACAATTTTTTAACACCCTAACCTTCTAAAGATTATATTTTAAAAAAATCATTTAATTATATTACTTGTCATGCATCCTCCCCCAAGAAAAGGTTTAATTATATTACAAGCAGTTGATTTACCATTAGCAACTAATGTAAACTATGTACAAGTATACTATCTACTTATAATGCTTAACTAGAGATAATAACTGCAAAGCTACTATAAAAACCATGAGCATGTATTAGCTTTTAACAAGCATTCTTCAGCCTCAGAAAGGTTTATATTACGATACAAGTGTTATACTTAGATATAATGTAAAATGATTAATCCATATTTTACTCTTACCTAGTATGGTTACATTATAAAGCTTATACTATAAGCTGCTTAGTCCTTGATTGAGTTATACTATGGAGCAGCCTATATGCGATTCTGAAAATCCTATAACAGCTATATGATTTGTAGCCCAGCTAATAACACCCCCCATAGGCTGAATGAGGGGCCATTGAGAAGGCATCCATAAATCATCACAATATGCATCAATAAATCATCAAAATACCTCCCTTAAATGTGTTGATATGGCGGTCATAAATTTGTATCCCCTAAACATTATATTTAAAATAAAATAAAAATCACTCCAGTCTTGGAGTCTCTCTGCCCCCATCCTCCTCCCTCTTCTTCCCTTTCTCTTCTGGTCACCACCCCATCCTCCCCTCCTCCTGCGACGTTGAGCTGGCATGGATGCTAAAGGGCCTCTCTTCATGAGTAGCACGATTCTCAAAATTGCATTGCTCGTGAAGGGCGACCCTTTGGCGCCCATGAGAGCTCGACTGCAAAGAGCGGGGACGATCATAAATATGTACCTCGTAAACATTATATTTTAAAAATATAAAAAAATCACTCTGTTCTTGGAGTCCCTCTGCCCTAATCCTCCTTCCCTTCTTCCCTCCCCCTACTGGTCACCGCCCCCATCCCCCTCCTCCACCGCCATTGAGTTTGCATGGGCGCCAAAGGGCCGCCCTTCACGAGCGGCATGATTTGAGAATCGCGCCGCGCCGCTCGTGAAGGGAAGGGCGGCCCTTTGGTGCCTATGCGAGCTCAACGACAGAGGAGGAGGGGGACGGCCGCCGGAAAGGGAGGAGGAGAAGGGACCACAAATATAGAATACATCTCTCTATCAATTAAGCTGTAGACTCCAAGATTTAAATATCGCTTTCCAGTTTTCATTGTTTTCACAACTGAATTCCATCGTTTCTTTTTTCTTGATTTGAGATCTTATTCCTGCACTAAGATTCTCCGCCAACCGACCTCAATCTTTTCAATATTCTTGATTTGGGATCTTCTCTCTGCATTAAGTTTCTGTAGAGAATGGAGGCGGTGAAGCAGTTGCTTACAGAAGGGGGAGTTATTGTAGGCATTTTCGACGATTTCGATCCTCTATTTAGATTTTATGTAGTCTACCGCAATCAACTAATAAGTGTACATGATCAAGTTTGGTGTGCTCAAGTGAAACAAAGAACTCTCGAGTTTCAAGATTTTTGTGAACCCGCTCATTATGATGAGTTGATGGAAGCCTTCAAGAACCCCACATTAATATAACTGGTAAGCTTAAATCTTATTTCGTCATTATTTTTAATTTGCTGAAATTAAAATTCATATTATTAACCATAATTTCCTACTGTAACTAAGTTATGACTGATCCGAACATTGTTTGTGGCAAGTATTTGCAGTGGTGTGCTATATACTTCTTGTGAAGTCGGTACATTAAATTATTGATTGTATAGCTCTGGAATCTGTTAAATAAAAATATTCATCCATACCTTATGCAGGTTACATACAACTACGCATTTCTTAGTTTCCCAACAAGCACCAGGTATCATGGTTGTGTTTATTTTTGTTCAGCTTCAAATTAATTAAAGTTATTATAATGTTAAAATAAATATATACTTGAACCAATAGCGTTACCTACCATTCTAATGTTTAACGGAAAATACGGTATCTTAAAATTTAAAGGACACAGGTTTAATGCTTAGAGATTTAGCATCTCCATAATTTATTCAAAAATTTAAAAACTTCTAACAAACTGAAACTGTACCCTTTTGAACATTTCATGCTAAGGAAAATTTATGATTTTTTTTAGATACATCCTATCGTCTATTGTTTAACTTCTTGGGTTGTCACCGTTTATCTATTGATGGGACCTTTGACGAGAAGCATGCCCATGTTTTTCATTTGGATTTTTTTAAGAGATGGCATCAATTAAAATTTTAATAGCTTTTTTGAAGAGATAGCATCAATTAAAATTTTAATGGCTTTTTTGAAGAGATAGCATCAATTAAAATTTTAAAGGCTTTTTAAGAGATAGTATAATTAAAATTTTAAATATTTTTTTTAAGTATGTAGATTTTGGTTAACGCTGCTAAACTCTTTTTTAAATAAAGTTCGATGATATTTTAAAAAATAATCAATTTATTTTAAAAAAATATGAAAAATAACTTATAATGTAAATTTTACCCGTAAAACACTTAAACTTTTTTGTACACCATACTAATTTCCATTTGCCATTAACAATCTATGGAAACACCAATTTTCTCTTTGCAATTAATTTATTCCAGCAATTAACCTCATCCATATCACATAACTGATTACGAGAGCTTCTGCCGAGTTGAAATTGACCATGGAATCCGTGTAGCTTTAGAATCTGATGGAAGAGCGTTTCTTTTTGAGAATATAAGTAGAGCAATTTCCATTGTTCTTTTAGTTTCAGGTTATAATATTATTTCCCACCAACTACAACCTTAAGTTCTAGAGCAATTGGATTCTCTATATTTATATTTGGGAGTTTATTTTTTATTTATTGATTTTTATTATATTTAGTTCTTCAACATTAAGGTCTTGAAGGGCCATTCATGTCATGAAAGGGATAATAACGTTATTAAAGAGAGGTATACCATTTGATTATGTGGCCTTGATCCTGTCCTTTTAAGGCATAGAGCAATTTCAATCATTCATTAGTTTTAGGTTATAATATTATTTCTCACTAATTACAATCTTAAGTTTTAGAGTAATTGGAATCTTTATAATTATATTTAGGGGTTTTATTTTTATTTATTTATTTTTATTATATTTAGTTCTTCATGTGCATAACTTGAGATTTAGAGCAATTAGATTCTCTATATTTATATTTAGGGGTGTAATTTTTATTTATTTATTTTTATTATATCTAGTTCTTTATGGGTATGACAATTCTTGGATGAGTTTGAATAATTTCATATGAAATATTTTAGATGTTTTTTATTAGTATGATGTTTCTAATTGAAACTCTAAAGGAGTTTTTGAATATTTATATGAACCATTTGTTTGTGTATTGTCTAATATGATTTCATTATGAATCACATCATAATTTTTTTGATTTTATATGGTTAGAGTGCTGAAATTATTTATGAAATACTTTTTTTGTTTAATATACAAGTTTAAAAAAAGTTGTACTTTATTTGTTGAAGATTTTCTTTTTTACAATTTAGGGGTTGATTTTAAATTTTTTGTAAACAACAGTACGGGATGTTTAGGCCATGGCTCTATTTTTTACCTCGAAAAAAAAAACGTGTATACCGGTATCAACACTTGTCTATTTGGAGGGTGTTTTATATGAAAAAATCATCTTTTTTATAGGTAGAGTTCTTGTTCGTAGTGTAAAGTTCTCGTTTCATAGTATAAGTGGTTTAATGTCAAGGTTAAACGAATGAGTAACCCCTTATTGATTTTGATAATGATTATGTTTATATTTATCTACAACAGTTGCATTCATTGTGTCAATTTCATGGTTAGCACTCTTCTTCATTGCACTATGTGGATTCACAATTAGTGTTTAAGTTCTTTGTATGAAATTATTACTGTGTTGTTGAACTTTGGAGCCATGACATGGAGGGAAATGTCATTCCCTCCATTTACACTGCAACTGTGTAGTTAGATGAATGGATTGTTATTATTATATGGACTATGTCTAATTGAAATCATTGTTTGAATTACTTTATGGATAAATGTTGACAATGTTATTGGATTTGTGAGACATGCTATATGTGACATTGGCGTTCTCACCATTTGATTTGTGACAGTGTATTGTACAATTAAATTATCATTTTTATGGATGAAACTTGTTTATGGATAAATATTTATGTTTAAGATGTAAGAGTCTTGATAGGTTATAACCATTTGACAAGTATCGTTGCTATTCTTCTAGACTTGACAAGGTTGCGTTAATGTTTAAGGGCTTTGTTAAAAGATAGGGCCGAGGGCCATAGTTATAGTGGGTAAAATTATCATGGTCTTTCGACATCTATGCAAAGATTTGATGTTTTAGATTACAGCCTATATATATATATATATATATATATATATATATATATATATATGTATCGTGGCTTTGATAGTGGAATGCTACAGCATGGGGTATAAACAATATATCGAATTCTACAGGATTCGTCACGGTGACTTGTAAATAAACATACCCTACAAGAATCAATCCTCAATCGTTATGGTTGTAAGGTTTTATAGATGTATGGATTCAGTTTGGTTATAAATCCTATAGGAATCGATCATGCGACCTTTGTGTAATTATATGTATGTTTTTAATGCATAATGTACATAGTATTATGGTTGATTTATTGCGTTGGGGATTGCGTTATGGCATGCGATTCTTATAATGTAGTTTGCAAGTATTTAAAAGGTTTGATTTATTATACATGCAATGGATTTATTATGTGATAGTTTCTTTACTGCATACAATTTTGTGGATGTAGTTGGTATAATAAATATATGGTTTTATGTGGATTATTGTTTATATTCTCAGGCCATTAGATGGTCTTGATGTTTGGACTATAGATTCAATTAATGAAAATTATTTGATTAATGGGAAAATATATTATGTACCCTTGGTTCTTCGTAGAAATATGTACAGACCCTCAAAGGTCTTCGATGGTTTTCTTTTTAGCTTTAATACTTTGAATTGATGAGTATTCTTAAGTATAGAATAATGTGTTTATAATATTTCTTCATTTAGAATACTGTTTGTTTTATACTTGATATAATGCAATTGATTTATTTATTAGGTTCTTTTTACTATATTAGTTAACTATATTTTATATTTAGGTTTTGTTAATAGCTTAACCTAAATTAGTCTTTTATTCCTAATTATAGAGTCTGCTGGAAATATGGAATCTTCCAGTAGAGTACATAGGTAATTAAACATATAGGCATTGTTAGAGTAATTCCTAGTTTTTAGAAAGAAAAGAAAAGTTGAAGCTGTAAACAAATGAAGATCTAACTATAGCAAAAATAAACCCTAAATATTTCTTAAATAGGAATTAATTTATAGACATAGTGTTTATAAATAAAATGTAAACCCTTAAATATTTGACATGAAAACAATTGTAAACATAGGCTTAGAAATATAACATGAACAATTGCATATTCTAACAAGAAATTATAATAGATAATGAAATAGGAAGTCAAGAACCTCATACCTGAAAGGTGAAACTATTCCAATGGCTTAAACCGACACACTTAATTACCCAACATTAACAATTCATAGGTAGATCCGACCTCTGTACAAATGACCGAATCACTTTGTAACTACCAAATTCCACCGAACCATGATCCAGAACTGTTCCTAGTTTTAATCTAGATCCCCCCGAGCTGGTTCCAACATGCAAGAAGCTTAGAGCTCCTAAGGTAAGGCTTCCCTAACTAGTATATCAGGTCTATATCAGTTCTCCTTTTTCCTCTTAGGAAAATGTTCTCCAAGAACTCTCTTAAGAATAATCAGGAAGAATAATGACTCCAAAAAGATGGAAGAGATCCCCGAGCCTCTCTTTGGCTTAGGACTTTATAGTCAGACTTTTAAATCAAAGGGGCAGTTAAATCAAGAATCATTTGATTTCTTGATTTAACCATTTTTATTTACTTTTAATATTTTAACTTAGGAAATTTTAACTAGTTCTTAATTGGACTTTTGTAGGTATTATAATATTTAATTTTATTTTAGTAATAACAATAATAGATGAAGCTTTTCCTTCTTTCTTACATTATTTATATTATCACTATGCTTACTCTTTATACATACCATGTATAAAATATATAATAATATGTTATTTTTTAACATTTTTCTTTGGGTATCATATATTATGATACCTAAACTTATGACACTTTCTTCATTAAGGTTATCAGGTACGTGGTTAGGTCTACTAGGCTAGGAAAATTTAAACATCCTTGCATGTTGGATTTCCTCGTCTAACATGGTAGTTCTTTAGTACTTGATGAGATACAGAAATTTGAAATTTCATTTAATCACTTATAAATAAGTCAGATGAGATCAATAATTTTCTTCAGTCATTTTCAATTGACATAATTAATTCTTTTCACTAAATCCTAGCGCTTATCCAAAGCCCATACTCAACGCTAAAAAAACAGGGAGTTACAAACTTAGTGCAATTCCAGAGCTCCTCGCTCAACACTAATGCTAGGATGTACTTGTAGAATACACCTAGGGATACAATTGCCAAGGATCCGATGTTCCAGATCTTATAATAAACATCAACTTGGAAGTATCTAGGGCTTATGCCTAACACTTCCAATTATCTTTTCATGTGCTTTATATCTTCCTACTCAACAGAAAGGTTTACATAATTCATGTGTTCCATAGCTCCTCGCTCAACATAACAAAACACTCATCTTCTCTAGAGCTTCTTGCTCAACACAAATTAAACACTCATGTGCTCCAGATCTTCTGGATAAACACAACTTAAAAAATCATGTGCTCCAGAGCTTCTCACTCAACACAAACATTCAAATAGTCATGTGCTCCAGAGCTCCTTGCTCAACACAAAACATCTCATCAAACATGTGCTTCAGGGTCCACGCCCAGCACATAAAATCATGCATAAAACATATGTAACTGGCTTACGCTGAATATATCAAATAAATCATCATGTTCATATGCAGTGGGGTCTTAGACCCAATATATCAAAATAAAACATCAAAGTAACATCATAGTCAATGGAGCTCATGCCCATAAGTGTTAGGTCAAAATTTGGGATATTGCGTTATAGCAGGAAAAAATTATTTTGAAGGCTCTGGTCTACCCAGAATGGAATGGTTCCATTAAGGAGATAGCAGCACAATTTGAAGAAATGGAGCAAGATTCCAAAAAGATCATTGAAGCGATGACACAATTTTGAGGCAGTGTCGTTTAAGATGAACAGTTAGAGAAACTAACAAAGCAGTTGCTGGAAGGCAAGGGCCAGTTGGCAATGATGAAGATGACATTGATGACAATTCCACAAATTTTTCAGATTATGTGGTCAACAGAGTTAAAGAAGTTACAAGAACAAGTTTGAAAGGCTGAGGAGCGATAGCAAAAGCGCAATGATGAGCTCGACGAGTTCCAAAAAATTGGAGCCCAATTGTCGGTGAAAGCAATCGTTGTGCTGCAGGCTATGCAGGAGGGTAAGAAGGAAGTGAATGTAAAGCTGGTGGAGCACCCACTGAAGCTGAATTTGCTCAAAATTTAGGACCTTGCTGAGAAAATTAAAACGTAGGTAAAGGAGATCACTCATAAGTACAACGACTTCAAGCTGGAAATCAATGAGTACACCATGTCCAACTGATGTGGCTAGAGGGAAAGCCATAATATTGTGTTGAGGGTGTGTTGGTAGGGGTTTTGGGATAATTCAGTTGTACAACATCGTGGATGTTGTGCAAGCTCAGAAGACAGCACGCAAGTGAAATATGGCACATAAGGCAGAAGATATACTATTTTGAATATTTTATGTCACTTGTTGTACTTTTGGACCATATTTTGTGGATATTGGTGATTAATTGGGAGAATCAATTAATAATTAGTTATAAAATAATCCAAGTGGACCATGAATGTAAATACATAATCCTATAAATAGAAGAAGAACTGTAAATGTGAAAATCTTCGTAGAATGAGAATTAGGAGCTTGAGACGCAAGTGAATTGTTGTTGTTTTTGGATCTATGGTTGACTAAGCATAATTAATATAATAAGATAGAGTTTGATTTGAACTACTAGTTTTTTGGCCTATTTCTGCCTTTTTGTTTCTATGAATCCAATGGTGAATGTGTGCGGCATGGATCTAAGATGCGATGTTTATTACTTATGAATGATGTTATCTTTCTAGATCTGTTTGTGCAATAATAAGTTTATTTCTGTTATGAATGAATGATTCCATCTTTTAAGAGAAACGATGAGTCTCCCTGTTGATGATTAAGTAACTAGTCATATTTGGTAGATAAGTTAATGAATCGTCGATGTCCATAGTCCTCTTCTATTCTATGAAAACTTGGTTCTTTCAGCTCTCCCTTGAACATCACGGGTGAGACTTAATCTTCTTCCCAGGTGTTGCCGGATAGAGTAAAACCTATCTGGGCCAGTGCTCAGGGAGATCGCAATGAGTTGACCGTCGATAGAGTGGGATCCCTTGTTGACTATTTTTTTTTTGTTGGTTTTGTGCCAACACTAAGTGCATGATTGAGTTCTATAATGTGTCATGTGTAATCCTTGAAGCACATGAGTGATGAGATTTTGTGTTGAGCATAATCTTTGGAACACATGATTTATGATATTTTATGTTGAGCATAAGCTCTGGAACACATGAGTTATAAGATTGGAAGTGTTCGGAATAATTCCTGAAGCATTCCAAATTGATGTTAAGCATAATCTCTGTAGCATCAGATCTTTGGCCATTATATCCCTAGGTGTATTATACAAGTACATCCTAGTATTAGTGTTGAGCATGAGGATCTGAAATTGCACTAGTGTAATGTCCAATTAATAGTGTTGATTTGAGCATGGGGGGTTCACTCAGTGAACTTGTTACATAGCACGAATGTTCATAGGATATTAAATAATATCCCTAATTTCACTAAATATTGGAAAATTCCTCCTAATACTGTATTGTTGAACCCCCTCCCAATATGCCTTTCTAATTAAGAAAACCCCTAGTTTCACTAGATATTGTAGGTATCCATTTTTATCAACCCATTTTCAGTACCCCCTTTATATCATATTATCAATTTGTAACAAACAAGATCCATAATGGTTCTTAGTATAAGGAAACATGATGTTAAATAAAATAGTAGTATAATGTTAATAATGATCCCACTAGGAGTGCAGGGGTGACTAATCAATTTGTAGCTTTGGATAGTAGAATACCCAACGAAATAGTAATGGGGTAGGAAAAATGCGTAAAAGGTAACCCAGTCAATAGATCAATGTAACAAATAAAGTGAAAGACTAGTAGTCCAATAGTCATTACAATGCTATGAAAATATGAGAATTGCAAATGTTTCACACCACATCCTACAATTCTAACAATTTAATATCATGTAAACACAAGTATAGCCATATAGATCTCATGTTTTCTATAAGCTTAATAAATTAAAGTCCAAAATATGAAAAATTGAAACCCTTTCATGGATGGAATTCCTTACCTTCTTATTAAAACAAACATCATTGATGTTTGAACCCAAATGAACATAGACAAATTCCTCTCGCTTTCCAATAACAACATATGATCATGTGCATAGCTTAGATTTGGGTCATTCATAAGATGAAATGATTTGACTCCACTTCCTCTACATTTATTATTGTAACCAAGGGAATTAACAACATTAGTTACATTTTCTTGGGTTATACCTAGTTTTTTTCATGTTTACAAGAGAGCGAAAAATATCCATTGTTAAGTTTCAAGCATTCAATAGTTTTAAAGATACACAATTGGTGAAATGTATATGATACCATTTTATTCCAAGCGATAACACATAGGGTATGTAAATAACGATTTATATTTTCACCTATGTTCATGTTAGTTCCAATACAATATTAAAACGGTTTCCTTGAATATAAGAATTGAAATTACAATTATGAATGTGCCAAATATAACACAATCTAATAGCTATTCCTAACTGACAATTTGAGAATTCAAAAGATTGAAAGAAATAGATAGTCAAGAAATATTGATCTAATTTTTCTTGGTTCTAGTAATCCAATAAATATTGATCTCACTTTTCTTAGTTGTCATGGAAAAAGGTTTGATTGAATCTCAATACCCATCCAAACCAAAACCTAAAAAATTATTCTTAAAAAATTGGCGGTATAAATATTTCCCACGATTTGAAGGTTATTCCTTAGTAGCTGTTTGGATTGATATGAATCCATCCCATGGTTTGTAGGTATGAATCTATCCCATGTCTAGTAGATTATTCCTTAGCAAAAATTAACACTAATATGATTTCAAACCATAATTCAGAGGTATGAATTGAGCCCGTGATTTGGAGGTATGAATCCATCCTACATTTTGGAGGTTATTCCTCATTCTGCCAAAATAAAATAAACCCCAATATCTATATTACTATTTCAAATGAAAAACCCCCCTTTACGCTTTAATATGAGGCAATATATTTTTGAGGTTTTTAGGAGTATTCGAACCCCCAATGTGAATGGACGTGATATGATATTGCCTTGCTAATGAACCCCCGGTGGATTTGAGGCTCTGAATAATGCTAGGGGTTACTCAACTTAAGTGTGTTGAGTAAGAACAACCCTTAATAGGACAACCCTTATCATACTTATTTTAAGTTGATTAAATGAAATTTCAAATCTACTTCTCATCAGGGACTCGAAGAACTACCACGATATATGAGCTAATCCAACATGCAATAAGGATATAGAGATTCCTAACCTACTTGACCGACCAAACCCTACCCAAGGCCTTGATAAAAGAAATAATGTAAACTAAGGGACGCATCAAAATAAATAAACTATGATATATGATGCATGGATAAATATTAATAATAATATGTAAATTTTATATATTATTTATATATATATATATAAGGAAATAAATATAACTAAAATATTAAGTGAGAGTCTATGTATATATTATAAACTAAAATGATTAAATAAACATTCTATTCTAAAATCTCAATTAGGAACTAGTAAAAAGTTCCTAGTCGAAGAAAATAACTATTAATTCCATATAAATAAAACGAAAGATTATTTTCAAGAATGTAATGAATTATTTATTCAACTAAAATTTAAAACCAACTTCCCTTTCCTAAAATATTTTCTATAAGCACCCAAGCCAAGAGAGGGCTTGGGGATCTGATTATTATTCCTGAACAAGTTTTTGGAAAGATATTTTCCCCAAAAAAGTAGTCTTATACAGAGCCTGATTATCTAAATAGTAGCAAACCACCTTTAGGATTTCTAGATCGCTTTCATGTTGGAGCCAGCTCGGGGGGATCCAGATTAGAACCAAGAATGGTTTCGGGTCATGGATGGGAGGAATGTGGTAGTTCCAAATTTATCTGGTTATCATTTCTAAGTTCAGAAATAGCTAGTTTTTTATTAATTCAGGGTGTTTAAGTGTGTAGGATCTTTTATCCATTACCAAAGCTACATAGTTGCAGGTAAGAGGTTTCTACAATTCCAAGTTGTTTTAATTATGTTTACATGTTGTAATTATAGTCATTATACTTTGTATTAAGATCTATAATTTTTAATCTCCACCAGTTTGAATAAATGCATCAAGGTTGTTTTCTTAAGTCAATTAGAATTTCAGTCTTTAAATTCCTAAGAATATTCCAAGGTTAAATTCCTATTAAAGTTGTATTAAACTAGTTTCAAAAATTTATGTTATATGTTAAGTTTAGTCTAGATTTAACCCTTAGTTCTCTAAATTATTTTAACAACCATACCTCTGTCAACCATACTGAAAACTAAACCCTACATCACAACATAGGTCTCAGTTAAAAACAGAGTAAGAACAAGATACAACTCTTAGGAATAAATTGCAAGTAATTTGCAAAGTTCGACCTTATTAAACTAGAGAAAACAAACTAAATAAATAAAAAAATACTAAACAAACTCTACTTATAAAATAAACCAAATATTAAACAAACTAAATAAATATTTATAAACATAAACCTAGGATCGAATACATTAAACATCTCAAATACTTAAACTAACATAGCCCTGGCATATTACATTTTTCAGCAAACCAAACATACAAATACATTTAATCTATCTACACTACCATAGTAAAAACTAAATCACCAACATAATCCTCATAATTCCTCATACAAAGGATGAGAGCCTATCAATGATTCGAGAGGAATAATGTTTACAATCTTAAATCCAAAACATAAACACAATCAAGAACTTAAAATTTATGCATTCAGCTACCATCGAATCCCATTAAGGATTGGTCATGATTCATCCACGTTTTCTAAACTTAAACCATATTAAACGAATAATAAACATAAAATAGTCCCTCAACTATCGCGAACCAAGGTCGAATCTCATGAGCTCCAGCTTGGAGCCATTACAAAGCTATACAAATAACAAACATAAAAAAATATGCCTACTATCGAAACCACATATCGAATCCATAAAAAATCACCATATATCTGTCCATATATAATATAAAATATAAACTCAACAGACACATAGGTTGCACTATTTATGCAAGCTTGGGCCACACCATTATGACCTCCATTAAGAAAACCATAGAATTAGTAAAAAAAAATGACGATAGCATTATCATCCCAACCAAAGCATTATATCAAACATATAAATAGAGTAAGGTTTCCCTTGGCAACCAACATAATGCAATTATTTAAACTTACAACGATTTTATAAACTACAAATAAGGAATTCTCCCACGGAAACCAAATCAAGTATGAATCTAGGGCTCTTCCCTTGTCATGATTTGACAAAGGTAAAGTTCCCAAACTAAAACCAAATAAATATATTGACAGAGTAAATTCCTTTTAAAATGTTGAATTATTTCCATAAATCGTACCAAGGGTTAACACCCAACGATATTACACAGTCAAATAAACAAATAGCGAAACGATACTATCTTAGTGCCATTGTTTTTCAATGCTTTTGATAATATTATTGACCATCAAATTAAAAAAAAAACATTTCTCATAGAAAAATACAAAGCCAAATAGATTAAGCCAAAATACCATTTCGATTATCCACACAGAGTTATAAAATTTAAACAGTTGTTTCTGGGTAAAAAATTCCTGAATGGGATGAGAACCCCTGAACCAAACATATATACTAAAAGACAGAGTATTACTATCAATTTTCCGCAAACCCTAGTGAATCCCAATACGGAGGCCAATCATAACTTCACACATAGAAACCCTGCAACCCCATAATGACCAAGCGAATTGGGTAAATTCCCTTTCTTCATGGTCTTACCTGGATTTGTGCAGTCAACTAAGTCTCTGTCACCGTGATTTCCCCCAACATGAAAAAAAAACCAAGAAGCCATTATAAGTATTCATTGAAACATCAACAAAATCAGAATGGGGATGAGCTAAACAATAGAGGACACTTTCATACCTGTGGAGAACATTCGCACTGACACTATAAATCCCAACACAGTCTGCACAGCTCCAACGATAAAGCTTACCCCCATCACCACCAAAAGAGAAACAATGCAAATGGGATGCAAAAAATGCTAGCAAGAGGGTTATGGCTTGGGCCATAATGGAGGAGCCACACTTCCCTTCACATGGGCTCATTGAAAGTGCTAACATTCCTCCACTAAGTTTTAAATTAAAAAACCCCTCTCTATAGTTTAAGAAAATGCAATTCCCAATGAGGATTAAACCCTTTTTCCCTATATTTTGAGCTCATGTCTTGGGCATAGGGTATTATTACATTAACAAAAGTTTTAGTACTTAGGACTAGCAAGTTGTAGGTCCTATGTTCTTTATATTTCTTCATCATGTTTATATAGCATAGTTTTATCGACGAGTTCCCTGCAATAAGAATAGACACATCATGCATTAGTTCAAAATAACTAAGTAAGCCCAACATCGTAGGATTTACTTACCTTTCTGAGTGATTCCTTAGTTAAAAATATCGCCACTCCTCCCCTTTAAATACCGAGGTAATTTAGGCTCATCATTTACCAAATTAAGAACTAGATAACGTAATATGAAATCAAACATGAACGACAAAATATCAGAGCATCACTAAATGAGATAACATGTACATAAATACAAAATACATCAGAATATAGAATAAATGACATTTAAACATCATCTTAACATAGAAATCACACAAAAAAAAGCATAACCATAACTTGGGCATAGTTAAGTTGATCAAATTTATAATTTCGTAGTAAAGAAAATATGTCCCTTAAGAAAGTTAGCAGTAGTATTAGACCTATGATTTTATTTATTTATTTATGGATTTTAGGTACATTACAAGTGGTATCAAATCCTAGTTTCAAACACTAAGAGGCCTAATGGGAGCTACTGAACATATGTTGTAGAAATAAGCATTTCAAAATTGTATTTGTAATTTTGTGAACTAACAAAAATTATTCGCTATTAAATCTTTAAATTACAGGTTTAAGAAATAGTTCAAATCATGAATACAGAAGAGGACAACAACTGACAAGGGAATCTAAATTCCCCAACATGAGAAGAAGAATTGGCGGTGGAATTAAATTCAAACACAATGAAAACCATCCAAAGTATACAAGAAGACTTACAAAGCTTCAAAGATGATAACATGAATGAAAGAAAAGAGTAGAAATAAATAAATGAAGCTTTACTTCGGAACATGACAGGACTAAACTCTCATGGACAACCTACCCATTCCACCAATAAATCCAAGGAATAGTATCATCATAAAAGAAGGATCAATATTTCAGAGGAAGAGGTAGAAGAAGAACACACACCCGATCTTCCAGAAAAATAATATCACATTTTTTCCAGTGAAGGTTCCCTCTCTCCTTGTAGAAAGAGGCAGAAAAATGATGACAACCTCCAAGGAGAATTTCAAAAGATAAATTCCACAACCTATGAAGGAGAGATGAATACCCAGAAGAAGGCTGAAGAATGGCTCCTAGGTATGAGGAAATAATTTCGAGTACAAAAATCATCCAGTGAGATGAAGGTCTAGTTGGCCATTTACAATTTAAATGGAAAAGCATTCATATGGTGGAGAGACCTAAAGCATACCAAAAAAATATGAAGTAAAATAAATCAGATGGAGTAATTTTCATAGAATATTTCAGGAAAAATACATGCCTGAGAGATTCTTTGATAGAAAAGTGAAAGAATTTCATGAGTTAAAGATGGGATCCATGACCATGTAAGCCTTTAATAACAATTTTTTGGATATGTTACATTATGTAACTTACATAAAGGATGAGAAGGTCAAGATACAACAATTTTTGGGATGTCTTCCTCCAAATTTTTGAGAGAGAATTAAGTTTGACATGCCCAAAAATATGGACGTGGTACCTTACACAAAGATAGTCTTTGTTATGAGCATAGACAACTAAGGAAGGAAAACCTAAACATCAGGCGATACATGTCTAGGACCTTCTCGAATAACCAAAAACCTGGTTTTAAACCATCACCTTACATGAAACAAAACAATAGTTTTTGTTCTAACATAAACTTCAAAAATACAGGTGCACAACAAAATGTGCCCGCACCAAATATGAATAGACCAGCAACAAACATAGGGGCCAAGGATTCCTCACTACAGGTTAGATGCTGGAAATTCCAAAGGCCTCATTATACCAGATATTGTCCACACAAGACTAATGGAATCTTACACAAACTACAGTAAGACCCAACAGTGGAATACATGGAAGTATGCCTAGGATATATGCGGAACTTGACAGCCAAAAAACAAACAATTGGGACATTATAGTCGAAATAGAAGCTAAGGTTTAAAACACTTCTATTTCTATTTTGATTGATCTTGGTGCTTGCTGAAGCTATGTATCACCCAATATTGTGAACACTTGTAAACTGAACAAAGTGAAACATGAGAAACCATGGTTGGTACAATGAACCAATAGTACAAAAAGAAGGGTTACAGAACTAGTGAGATATTGTGAGGTAGACATGAATAGGTTTTGAGATAAGGTAGATCTAAATATCTTACCCTTAGGATCATACCATGTACTTATGTACATGGACTAGTTGGAACAACACCATCTCATTCTCGATTGCCTAAACAAGTTAATCTTGTGCACAGGTAACCAAGGGAATCAAACAAAGATTCAACGCATACCCAAGAAGGTGTTCGTTCGAAAGATATCCTCCTTACAATTGAATAAATGTATTAGGAATGGTTGCAAACTTTTTTGATTGAACATCCAAGATGTAGAGGCTGAGAGAAAAAATAAATTTGACGACATTCCAGTTCTCATGGACTTTAAGGATGTATTTCCCGAGGAAATACTGGGATTACCACCTAAGAAAGACTTAGGTGTTTCCATAGAACTGACACCAGGGTCACTACCAGCTTCAAAAGCCCCATATCACATGAGTTCCCTAAAATTGGTGGAGCTCAAGTTACAGTTACAGGAGTTGATATAGAAGGGTTATATCTGACCTAGTGTGTCCCCTTGGGGAGCACCTATACTTTTCGTAAAGAATAAGGACGATACAATGCAAATGTGCATATATTACCGACAACTAAACAAGATGACCATCAAGAACTGTTACCCACTCCTTAGGATTGATGACTTGTTCGATCAAGTTGGAGGAGAAAATATATTTTCAAAGATTGACTTGCGATCCATATACCATCAGGTAGAGCTCTGCGATGAAGATATACACAAAACAACCTTTTGGACTCGATACGACCATTACGACTTTGTAGTAATTCATTTTGGGATAACCAATGCACCAAAAAATTTTATGTGCATGATGAACAATATATTTAGTAAATACCTATATAATTTTGTATTGGTATTTATAGATGGCATACTAGTTTACTCAAATAGTATAGGAGAACATGAGGAACATCTCTGCATAATACTACAGGTTTTACAGCAACCCCAGCTTTATGCTTAGTTTATCAAATATGATTTTCACAAACCATATAAACAATACCTAGGTCACATCATTTCTAATAAAGGTTTAGTCATCCACCTAGAAAATATTAAATCCATCGAAGAATGTCCTACCCCTTCCCATGTCACAGAAATTAGGTCATTTTTGGGATTAGTAGGTTACTATCGAAAGTTCATTGAGAACATTTTGAGGATTTCATGTCCCATGACTGCCTTAAAAAAAGGAAAACAAACTTTTGTTGACAACCAAGTGCGAGGAAAGCTTCAAAAATATTAAACATCTTTTGACTACTACACCTATACTATGAATTGCGGATCTTTATGGGGATTTTTTTGTTTACAAAGATGCAAGAAATGAAGGACTTGGTGGAGTCTTCATGCAGAATCTTTGAGAAATATATTATGAGTCACAGAAATTAAAGGAACAAGAACAAAATTATCCCATCCATGATATTGAGCTAGCATCCATTATCCACACCTTGAATATGTTGAGCCACTGCCTTATGGGGAATAAGTTTCTTCTGAAGAGAGACAACATGAGTATGAAGTATTTATTCAACCAATCAAATCTAAATGCCAGGAAGGCCACATGGTCAGCCTTCCTTAGAGAGAACCACTTTGAATTAAAGCATATAAAGAGAAAGGAAAATAAAAATGTCTATGCTTTAAGTCGACAAGCTCATATGTTGTATGAGGTAACTTTGAGCCAAACCAATTCATATTTGCATCATAGAATCATAATGACAAGTAGAGTTGACTGCTTCTATGTTGAATTCCTAAAAAATATTTAGGAGAATGGGTTGTTTCAACAAAAAAAATAATATAACGTAGACGATACCAGACTATTGTGGTCCAAAGAGAGACTGTATGTTCCGGAGGGAGGAGACATCAGTGCCATCATCCTAATAGAGTTTCATTGGAAACCCTACTCAGGGAATATGGGATATCAAAAGATGATATCACCAATGAAGAAACATTTCTTCGCAACTAAGTTAAATTTTGACTTAGCATTATTCATTGAAAAATTCCAAGAGTGTCAATTGGTCAAAGCTAAGCACCAACATCCTTTAGGGTTATTAAAACTGTTACCCATTCTGGAATGGAAATGGGAGGTTATCAATATGGATTTTACTATAGGTCTACCAAAGAGAAAGAAGCATAATGATTCCATATATGTAGTGGTTGACAAGTTGTCTAAAGTGGCACACTTTATCCAAGTTAAGTCAACTTACAAGGCATATCACATTACTGAGATATTCTTAAAAAATATATTTCGATTGCATGGGATACCCAAGGAAATCATTTCGGATCGAGATACGAAGTTTACCAGTAACTTTTAGAGATATTTATTCTCCGGTTTAGAAACAAAGTTAAATTTAGTACCGCTTACCACTTGTAGAGAGATAGGCAGATAGAATGGGTAAATCAGATTCTGGAGGACATGCTTCGAATGTATGTTATGAAAAATCCCACAAAGTGGGACGATTATCTGCACTTCGCAGAGTTTTCATATAACAATGGATACCAAACATCCACTAAAATGATTCTCTTTGAGGTACTCTATGGCCAAAAATGTAGGATACCGGTGACTTTGGATAGCCCAATGGACAGACTCCTATTGCTGCCAGACTTACTAAAGGACCTAGAACATTTAGTCAGCAAAGCACAACAGAATCTCAAGGAAGCAAAAGACCTCCAAAAAATTTATGTGAATAAGAAAAGAAAATATAAAGATTACCTAATCGGCGAACATGTTTATTTAAAAGAAAAATTGAAAAGAAGCTCAATGAGCTTGGGAAGGTGTGAAAAGTTGGCACCAAAATTTTGCGGACCCTTTGAGATATTGGCCAAGAGAGGGCCAGTGTCATAAGAACTAGCTTTACCTACTCATATAAAGGTCTATAGTGTTTTTTACACATATTTATTGAAAAAGTATGTATATGATACTAAACATGTTACTTATTGGTCCTTTCTATAGGTGGAACCTGAAGGGGAGTTTATACTTGAAGCCCTTCATATTCTGGACAAAAGATAAGTACATATTAGGAAGTGAACCATCATCCATCTGAAAGTGAAATGGAAGAACTTTGGAGACGATGAGGCCAGTTGGGAGGATGAAGCCACCGTGAAAGAGGCTTACCTCACCTTATTTCATGACTTCATTTATAGTCCCAATAACATCAGGACGGTGTTGTTCTAAGTGGGGAGCGATGTAATATCCTTAATTTTGACCTTACCTATAATGGGCATGATCCCCATTGCATATGAGCTACTTTGATTTTTATGTTTATATATTGGACATATTCCCCACTACATATGAGATATGTTGATTAGTTATATAGATTGGGCGTAATAAAATGCACATGTTTTATTATATTGTATATAATTATATATGTTGGGTGTGGACCCTGATAGACAAGGACTATTTTTGTTGTACAATGTACTGGTTTATTATTGTGTGATTAGCATATACATATATTGAGATGGTTATTGTAATACAATGTGCGGGAGATTGAATGCATTATTGAGTTCTATAATGTGTTGGGTGTAAGCCTTGAAGCACGTGAGTGATGAGATTTTGTGTTAAGCATAAGCTCCGTAACACATGAGTTATGATATTTTGTGTTGAGCATAAGATATGGAACACATGATTTATAATATTGTAAGTGTTGCGAATAAGCCCCGGAGCATTCCAAATTGATGTTGAGCATAAGATTTAGAGCATCGGTTCTTTGGCCATTGTATCCCTATGTGTATGATACAAGTACATCCTAGTATTAGTGTTGAGAAAGAGGCTCTGGAACTGCACTAGTGTAACTCCCAATTCATAGTGTTGATCTTAGGCTCTAAATAGCACCGACCCTTATCATACTTATTTTAAGTTAATTAAATGAAAATTCAAATCTACTTCTCATCGGGGACTAGAATAACTACCACGATATATGATCTAATCCAACATGGAAGAAAGATGTAGAGATGCCTAACCTAGTTCATCAAACAAACCCTACCTTAGGCCTTGATAAAAGAGATAATGCAAACTAAGGGAAGCATCAAAATTAATAAAACTATGGTATATGATGCATGAATAAATATTAAGAATGATATGTAATGTTTATATATTATTGTTAAAAGAATAATTATATATATAAGAAAATAAAGATAACTAAAGTAATAAGTGAGAGTCTATGCAGTTATTATAAACTAAAATGATTAAATAAATATCCTATTCTAAAATCTCAATTAGGAACTAGTAAAATGTTCCTAGTCAAATAAAATAACTATTAATTCCATATAAATCAAATTAAAGATTATTTTGAAGAAAGTAATGAATTATTGATTCAACTAAATTTTAAAACCAACTACCCTTTCCTAAAAGATTTTCTATAAAGACCCAAGCCAAGAGAGGGCTTGGGGTTCTGATTATTATTCCTGAACAAGTTTTTGGAGAGATTTCCCCACAAAAAAATCATTCCCATACATAGCTTGATTATCCAAATAGCAACAACCCACCTTTAGGAATTCTAGATCGATTGCATGTTCGAGCCAACTCAAGGAGATCTAGATTAGAACCAGGAAGAGTTTCGGGTCATGGCGGGGAGGAACGTGGTAGTTCCAAGGTTATCTGGTTATCATCCCTAAGGCCAGAGATAGCTAGTGTTTTATTAATTCTGGGTGTTTAAGTCTGTAGGGTCTTTTAGCCATTAACACATCTGCATAGTTGCAGGTAAGAGGTTTCTACAATTCCAAGTCATTTTAATTATGTTTATAGGTTGTAATTATAGTCATTATGCTTTGGATTAAGATCTATTTGAATATATGCTTCAAGTTTGTTTTATTAGATCAATTAGAATCTTGGCCTTTAAATTATTAAGAAGATTCTAGGGTTACATTCCTATTAGAGTTGTATTCAACTAGTTTCAAATTTTTATGTTATATGTTAAGTTTAGTCTATATTTAACCCTTAGTTCCCTAAATGATTTTAGCAACCCAAAATTTGTCAACCATACTGAAAACTAAACCCTATATCACAACAAAGGTCTCATTTAAAAACATAGTAAGAACAAGAAAAAAATTTAGGAATAAATTACAAGGAATTTGCAAAGGTCCGCAAACTTATTAAACAAGCCAAACAAACTAAATAAATAAACCAAATACTTAAAAAACTATGCTTATAAAATAAACCAAATATTAAACAAAATAAATAAATATTTATAAACATAAACCAGGGATCAAATCCCTTAAACATCTCGAACACATAAACTAATGTAGTGCTTCCATATTACATTTTCCAGCAAACAAAACATACAAACACATATCATTTATCTCTGCTACCATAATAGAAATGAAATCACCAACACAATCCTAATAATTCATCATACAAAGGCCAAGAGCTTATCACCAATTTGAGAGGAATAATGTTTACAACTTTAAATCCGAAACATAAACATAGTTAAGATACTAAACTTTGTGCATTCACCCAACATCAAATCCTGTTAAGGATTGGTCAGGATGCATCCACGATTTCTAAACTTAAACCATATTAAAAGAATAATAAACATAAAATATTCCACCAACTATCATGACCGAAGTTCGGATCTCATGAGCTCTGGCTAGGAGCGATTACAAAGTTATACCAGTAAAAACCATAAAACAATACACCTACTATCGAAACCACATATTAGATCCATAAAAAATCACCATATATCTATCCATACAAAACATAAAATATAAACTCAACAAACACACAGGATGCACTATTTAGGAAAGCTTGGGCCACACCATTATGACCGCCATTACAACAACCATAGTAGTAGTATAAAAAAATGACGATAGCATTATCATCCCAACCAAGTCAATATACCAAACATATAAATAGAGCTAAGGCTTCCCTCAACAACCAACAGAATGCAATTATTTAAACATTAAAACAATTCCATAAATCACAAATAGGGAATTTTCCCATGGAAACCAAATCAAATATGAAGCTAGGGCTCTTCCCTTGTCATTATTTAACATAGGTAAAATGACTGAAATAAAACCAAATAAAGAAATTAACATAGTAAAATCCTTTTCAAGCACTGAATCATTTCCATAAATCACAGCAAGGGTTAACACCCAATAATATTCCAAAGTCAAACAAACAAATAGAAACATGATACTATCTTAGTTCCACTGCAAAGTAACGACACTGATAAGATTATTAACCATCAAAGTAAAAAAACTGTAATCATAGAAAAATGAAGAGACGAATAGATTAAACCAAAATAGCATTTCTATTATCCACAAAGAGTAATAAAATTTACACATTCGTGTCTTGGTAAAAAGCGATCGAATGGGTTGAGAATCCCTAAGTCAAACCTTTAGACTAAAATCCACAGTATTACTATAATTTTTCCCCAAACCTTGGCGAATCCCAATAGGGAGGTTGGTCACAACTTCACACATAGAAACCCTGCAACCCTGTAATGACCAAGAAAATTTGGTAAAGTCCTTTTCTTCATGGGATTACCCATATTTGCGTAGTCGACCAAGTCTCTTCCAACATCATCAAGTGTCACCACACTTTCCCCAACCTGCAAAACGAAACCAAGAATCCATTAGAAGTATGCATTCAAAAAATAAACAAAATGAGAATGGGGATGAGTTAAACAATAGAGGATGTTTGCATACCTATGTAGAACATTCACATTGGCCCATTAACTCCCAACACAGTCTACGGAGCTCCAAGGATGGAGCTTACCCCCATCACCACTAAACAAGAAGCAATGCAAATGGGTTGCAAAAAACCATAGAAATAGGTTTTTGGATTGGGCCATTGCGAAGGAGCCATGCTTCCCTTCATGTGGGCTCATTATAAATGAAAAAATTCCTCAAATAAGTTTTAAATAAAAAAACCCCTCTCTATAGTTTAAGAGCATACAATTCCCATTAAGGATTAAACCCTTTTTCCCTATAGTTTGAGCTTATCCCTTGGGCATAGAGTATTATTCCATTGACAAAACCTTTAATATTTATGTCTAGTAAGCTATAGGTTCTAGGTTCTTTATTTTACTTCGTCATGTTTATATAGAATAGGTTTATCAGTGAGTAACCTCTAGTAAGAATAGACACATCATGAGTTAGTTCTCAAGAACTAAGGCATCCCAGTATCGTAGGATTTCCTTACCTTTTCGAGTGAGTCAGTAGGGAAAAATATTGACCCTTCTCCCCTTTAAATACTGAGGTATGTTAGCCTCATCATTTATAAAATTAAGAACTAGATAATGTAATATGAAATCAAACATGAACATAATAATATCAAAGAATTAGTAAACTAGATAACATCTACATTAATACAAAGTACATCAAAATATAGAATAAATGACATTTAAATATCACAGTCACATAAATCACACAAATAGAAAATCGAAATGGAAAAGATGTCCCTTAGGATCTTAGGAGTATTATTATCCCTATGATTTATTTTATATATTTATGGATTTTAGGGACATTACACTTTCATGTTTTCTGTCTTTAGATCATCTTCGATCAATCCATTAAAAAAACTAATAGTGTTATTTGCAGTATATATTGGTTCTTATTTAATACTTCATTTACTACTACAACACTTTTCCTAGAAGATTGGACAACAGTTTTGTTGACGGGCGTATTTGACTAAGCCCGCAACGGGGGAAGACAACCCAGACCAGGATCCTTAGATCAGGCTCCAAGCTGTTTGGGATGGTTGTTCCCGACAGGTTTAAATGCACTGTTAGCCTGGAAGTTTAAAAGTCTAAAGGTTAAAAACTAGGTAATTAGGTTTATACTTATTTCTGTACAAGTTAATGAAAATTGTTAATTACAATATGAATTAATTTATACCAAATGTCAACCAATTATTTACAGAACTGATAACTTACAAAGACACATCATATACATTAATTACAAAAGAATAATATGAATGTGACATGATTATAAACAGTTGATTCCATGGATTTTTAAATAATATAATTAACTGAAAAGAGAAACATTAACCTAATCTAATTCCTATCCTGATCAGGAGCAGTAAAATATTTAACCTGATATCAAATTCACTAATGAAACTGTTGCATTAACAATCCTGAAATATTCAAAAGAAAATTTTGAGATTGAAAAGACCATACAACAGAAACATACACCATAAATGGTATGATGTGAAACATAAGTAAATCAGAATCGGTGTAAGTCGATAATTAAATAACATGGATTTGCATAATTCTAAAAAGAAATTATAACAAACATTAACAACATGGAAAATTAAACGGCAAGGCTAAGTGATACAATACACACAAATACAAAGTAAAAAATACTGTAGATATATATAAGTATCACCAGTTTAACAATCTGCAGTTGCTGACAGAAAACTGTCTTGAATTGCAAGGAAATTAAACAGCAGTCTTGTTCCTTCCTTCTCCAAACTATCGACCCCCTAGCAGCAGTGTTTACAGAGCTTTTGAAAAAGAAATCTTTCGAGCTTTGACATCCCCCAGTTTGTTTTCCTCCTCCATTCACGTTCCAGAACAAGAAACAAATCTTATTTTGTTCAGTCGAGCTCTTGGTCTGCTCTCCCAATAATGAAAAAGAAATTTTTCAATTCTGATGAGCATTCCCCTAAATTATTACAGGAAGCAACGTTTGGATATGAAAGAGAAATATTTCAGTATCCACCTCCCTCTCTCCAATCAAAGTCTCCTGGTTTAAATAGACAGAGATCAGAAGAAAATCCAATTTGAGCTTTGCACTGGCAAATTTCTGGAAAGAACCGTTTCCTTGCCGGCCGCAACTGTAAAAATCGGGTTCAGAGAACCTCAAAAATCTCCCAAAATCCCTCACATTCTAGTGAAATCCACCTGAATAAATCTAAATGGGTCCGTTCTGAAGAAAACCCATGTGGCGGATTTTCGAGATCTATTTTCATTTGCTCACAATGTAGCCTGGAAAAACGCCGATCAGTTGAAAACGCGTTTTCTGTTAACAGCTAAAAATTTTGGTTTTTTTTTTCATGAGTGATAGACCATTAATTATTTCCTGAAATGTTGAGTCAATCCCTGCAAATCATGATCTGGATCAAACCGTCTCTTCTCTGGCTTATTAATCGCATTCTCATGAAGAAGATACTCGGCAAATCTCGTGGTGAGTAAATTCCATGTCAACCAATTGATTGTTTGAATCCCCATCCCAACCTGCATATAAAATTATGTAAATGAGCATCCGTTATAAATAAAACAATAATTAAATAATAAAAAGACTTCTCTTCAAATAGCAGGTTATTCAACAAAATTTTCAAACAAATTAACATTCTTGGAATCTTCGCACTTGAAGCAACTAAAAATAACAAAACCCGCTTTGCTACTGTAATGGCCTCATGGAATCTGGAAATAAATGTATGCTACTGTGATTAAAACCATAATTGTTAACTCAGAAACTTCTCGCCACGGTGTCCACAATCTCAAAATTTAAGCAATCATTTCTTCGCCCTGCGAGAAACCATACTTCAAAAATAGCTGTGATAATAAACTCATCCATAAGCTGAGCAGTCGAATCACTGTTTCACCAACAAATCTCTCTGCAATCTCATATAGCTTAGCAAATTTAGGCAATAATCTCACACGTAATCAGTATTATTTCTTCCCTTTCGGCAAATCTACGTCATTGATAGATTATCATTATTTCAACAACTGCTCACAAACTATGTGATGTTTGATACAAATATTTTTTGAGATCGCCGTGAGGTTGATCATATAACAGAGCAGCATGACTGTCGATCTAGCTATGTTGGTGATTTATGAAAACAAGATATGGCATCTTTATTTTATTGAAATTATTGAGCTAGCTTCTCGTACATATCTGTTCATGGAGGAAAATATTGCAAAATAATCATCCCATAATCATTTCATAATCAACGATCGCCTTTAAACCAATAACCAAAATGCATAATTTAAAAATAAAAATATTATTACATTATGATAATGGTAAAGTTGTCGAGAGGGTAAAACAATTCAAGAATTGGAATTTTCCTTTCATAAAAATGTATACACTTTGGCCCCAAATATATCAAGAATATATATCCCTTGAATAAATTAATTTTTGGAAACATCAATAATTAATGAAAACACAAAAATTACCTCGAATTATAAATAATTTAAACTGGTATATAAAATGTGGCCATCATGGATATATAAAAATAATTTGGAGAAAATCTTCATACACGAAGAATCAAGAGCAACGACATATCAACCTTCCAATTTCAAAACCTTATCAAAATTTATGATAGCTAAATCACATAATAAAATCAGATGATAAATATTTGAATAAGATTTCAAGATTAGATTATGATAAAAGATATGGTGATTATTAATTCTCATGCCTTGATTTTGAATGTAAATTCACTCAAAATAATAATTCCAAAGTAGTGATTTTTTCAACTAATCCATAGTTTGCAAATATTTTCTTTAAAAACATTAAATTTCATGTTTCAGTAGCTTCTGGAATGTCACCATTTCAGTAGCTATCAATTCTTTAGTTTAGCTATATGAAATTCAAACATTTCATCAAAACAAAATACAATTTTGTTTGATGAAATAATGTTTTTTAAAGGCTGTTGGGTAGGGGCACAACAAGTTTATTTATCTAAAATATAATCTAAATAATGCCTAAGCTTTGTTTCTTCAGCTATAATCATATCCCACATGATATGTTTATCTCCCTACATAGGCAGTTGTCCCATCAATTTTTTCAAAATCTTATCATTCTTGTCTACCAAGTCTTTACATTTTTCTCTCCCAATATTTCCTTTCCTATTTGTTTCTCATTACAGAACTTTCCAAGTTCTTGTTTTGGTTCTTCAAACCAAGCATCTCTAAATCCCTTAGGGTAACTTAAGACATAGCCTATACAACAGAGTCTGCACTAGTTTGTGCAGGAGGTGAAATAATATGCAATTCAAGATCCTTGCCCTTTTCATTTAGTTTTTTCTCTAGTTATTAATGTTTTCTCTTCAAATATTTCTCATTATCGACCAAAAGATCGATATCTCTTTCTAACTACTTCTTTTTTTTAACAATCTTTAAAATCTTTGGTTTACAATCATTCAATTCATTATTCAGGGTCTCCTTTTCTTTCTCCAACTTTGTAATCTTTGTAGCTTGTATGAGTTGAGTAGTTGTAATCTTCAATTTCTTTTTGAGGAGTTGAATAGTGTTCTGTTTCTTATTTCGTAGTTTATGAGTAGTTTTTCCTTTGTTAGTTTCATTATTAGCAGTGAGTAAATCACCTTGAAGCTTCTTGATTTGCTGCTGATAAGATTTGTTTTCAACCCTTTCTTGTCTGAGCTGGTTTTCAACTTTAATCTTGGAAGATTGTAGTCTAGCCACCCTTAAAGTGGAATTTAGTAGGTCACTATAGATTACCTCTCTAGTTTTTTTTGCGAAGATGAATCATATTAGGTATATGAATGTTTTATAAATTCATCCTCATGTCAACAACTTTGTTTTTGGTGGCTATGGCTAAGTTCATAGTGTTTTTAACATGATCTCTGACAGTAACCAAAGCCACATACTTATTGGATATTTTTCTAACATATGCATACAACTTGAGGGATTCATCTGTTGTTACTTCTTTATATTCCCTATATTTTTGAAATAGCTCAGCACTGGTTTTGAAATGAGAAGTAGAGTCCTTGTGTGTCTCTGAGAAGGCGTACTCCTTAAATTAAAAGGATGGTACTTTGACTTTCATTGGATTTTTATTACCTTTTACATACGCTACCTGTACTATCTTCCCTACCTCCTCAATCTTTTGTTTCTTTGAAGTATTATCACTGTCTTCTTCTTTCATATCCATAGCATTAGAGAAATATCTCTTATTAGTTCTCTCAGCATGAATTGGAATAGGAGATACTCTTGTAGCTGCTGGAGCAATGATCAATGGATATGGTTGCATAAAACTAGCATACTTCATTTGATAAGTGTATCCTTGTTTTATATTATCCTCACTCAGTATTTCTTGAGGATAATCCATCCAATTGGCACTCTCATCCTTGCATGCAACTTCATGATGTTCAATTTTTTTTCTTTCTTATTTACATGTATTCTTATTGATATAACATGGTGGAGATCATAACTAACAGTTGCAACAGTTTGAAATCTCATCTCCTTCAGTAAATTCTCAACTACAGGAAAAGCAGCTTTATGTTTTATTATAAGTGGGCCAACTACCCATGGAAATTTTATCTCAGATGATTTATTGAAATTGATAGAGTGCTCATTCTCAACAATGAGATTCTTCCTAATCAACTCTAAGGAAAATATCCTGGGAATTAAGAAAGTTGGTAAGATGTATGGTTTATGAAGAAATCCATATACTCTAATTATAGTGCCCTTTTCCATTAAGAATCGGTCTCCAATTCTTTTATCAAGTGAAAATTGTAGCATTTCCTTCATAAGAGGTAGCACCCTACAAAACTTCTATTGGAAAAATACCTTGTACACCTCAAACATAAAAAATTTCATGTAGTTGCCAAAATTTCTACTGATCTCATCAGTGAGAACAATATCTAGGAATTGTAGGTTCTCCTCATGAAAGAATAGAAAATTTTTCACCAAATAGGACTAGAAAATGAAAAATTGAGTATTGTAGAAGTTCACTAGCTGCGAGTGGATACTCTCAGCTAAGAACTCATCAAATTTAATGCAACAAGATTGGCATGTATCAAAAGACTTGACTTGACCAATACCTACTCTGAACAATAGACTCATCAGGGACTCAGTACCATACATATCATTGTCTAAATCTAGAAACTAACTCATCATGGAAATGACAAACTGATTTGCATCAGTAAACAGACTCGAATCAATAGGAAAGGCTTGGTTCAGCAAGGAGACATCTGATTTTAAACAAGTATTAAATAAAGCTTGGTTTTTTTACAGTAGCTTCTCTAAATAATTGAATTAGTATTTCTTCATTGAACTCTTCAGAAAATTGAGTAAAGGTAGCAGGAACATAAAATGTGTCTTAGAATACTAATGGACTGAGAGGACAAAGTATTTTAGACTTATCCACGTACATAATCACCCTCTTGGAAGAGGAATAATTGCAGGTGCATCAGTCAACAAATTATGGAAATTTTAGGTTTTTTTTTCAGTACTACAAAACTAGAAATAAGAGTGGAAAACTCCATGGACATCTGTTCCCCATTCTTTCAGGGATTTTAATTTGTTTTTCAATAGGTCTATTGGATTAATGGATAGAATAGTATCAGAAACTTCACAATTGTTGTCTTCAAAGACCTCCTCTATTTTCTTATACTCCAATGCTTGATCCTCCATTCCTTCTACATTGTCCATGTTTAAATATCTTTGGGTAAGGTGAAAACATCTGACCTGGTTACTTAACAAGTGGGAAGGATATTCATTTGAGTTGGATTCTTCCACATAGTCTTGAGCTCTCGATTTCCAATGCAAAAATAGACAAATAGTCCCTATCCATGTTCTTTTCTTTTATATTATTTTATTCTTTTATTTCCCATGCATCTTATCCGATCAAATCCCTTCCTTTCTGTAGGACTAGTGCCTTTCATTCTAATCAATTGATATTGATCACCTTCTACCCATAAACCTCTCATGCCAACTATATATCCCATCCTTATTTCTCTTATAACTTCATGTAGTGAAACTAATCTCAACCATAGATCTACTTCTAATTTACTCACCACAATAGCTCTATTTATTATTTTAACATTACATGTTCATCTCATAACTGAACCGCATCTTGATTCAGCGGGTTCATTTTTTGACCATTGATCTAATCGTTTGTAAGTCCCCATCATCGATCAATTTCCGCTTTTAATATTATTTTCAAACTCAACTTCACAAAGAGTGTGCATCTTCTCCCAGTGGAGCGATTTTCCAGCATAGATCTAAACCTCCACATGTCTCATCCCTTCATTCTCGATCCCCTTTAATCAATTTGGATGAGGCTCCCTTCGATTTTTCTAATGCATGTTGATTCATCGAAATCATCCTACACCATAGATATAAATCTTATTAAATGTGAACCTTTGATTATGTAGGCCCCTTAATCAATTCCAATGGCTCCTAAATATTCTTTACTCGTGCTCCTTCCACCAACGAAATGCACATGATCTATTGATCTAGACTGGGATTCCATCGTGACCATTAAAATATGCGTCTCTTACCACTTTCCACTGATTTTAAAATTTTTTCCCTCTGTGCATGTTCACCCATTGGAATCAGTGCCAGTCATTGATCATTTATCCACCATGATCTCCACCATTGATTTGTGTTGGATATAACTTCTCCGTTGTTTGGAAAATTTAATCCCTCCATGCATGTCCCATCGACGGAATATCTCCTGGTCATAGATTTTCTTTCCCCATTTCATCGAACTGTCGATCTAAGCTACATTTTAACCCATTCCATTGGTGACCATTTTTATTCCTTCCTCACAACTTTTTCCAACGGATTCATCCACAGTCGTTTATCCTCTTCACTGCAGATGTACACCATCACATCCTTCAATGATATAATATAGGGGTGTATTTTTCATATGAAAATCATTTCTAAGGTTAATATTAATATTCTCTTCACATATTTTCTAAACTTATAATTAATCCTCTTCCAGTAATTTAGAACCCCTTATACATACCTTTAGGTCATATGATAAAAAAAGATAGTTCTTACCTTATGTCTTCTCGGGCCTCCCCCATTTCCAACTGCTAACCATAAATGGTGCTAACATGCCCTTTATTTGTTGATAATTGTTTTCTAATGATTAAACCTGATCCACATACATGTCAAGAAGCATATGAATACCAAATATGGAAAACAACCTTGAAGGAGGAAGTTCATTCTCTCCAAAATAATGACACATGGGAACTAATCATTCTCCGCTTAGGGAGAAAGCTAGTCAAGTATAAGTGGATGTTCAAAACTAATTTTTTGTTGATGACTCTCCTCTGAAGTATAAATAAAGGTTAGTGTCCAAGGGATTATCCCAAGTCCAAGGAATTGAATACAAATATACCTTTGCACTAGTTGTAAAGTTGGACTCCATAAGACTAGTTTTGGCCATTGCAGCTTCCAAGCAGTGGGAGGTACATCATATCGATGTGAAGAATGCATTTCTACATGGATATCTGAAAGACTAAATATATATGTGTTAGCCAAAATGTTTTGTGACTAATCCATCTCTTGTGTGCAAGTTGAAGAAATCATTGTATGGGATAAAATAAGATCTCGGAGCTTGGATGCCAATATTTATGGATTTTTTATATCATTAAACTATTGTAGATCCAAGTCTGATCCAAATTTCTATTTGAAGTTGATTCATGGTTCTTTAATCATTATTGCATGGACAAGAAGTATGTAAAGGGTGACTAATCCTTATTGCTAGGCCCTATATCTCTGATATTTTTTTGGTATATTCATGCTTAAGAGGGGGTGTTGGAATAATCAAAACCCATTTCAATACTTAGGATAAAATAAATTAATCTTTTTGATTAATTTCCTAGGTCCTACGCTAGCTAGTTTGCATCCACTTGCATTTATGTGATAAAACTCGCAAAAATTGCCTCCTAGAGTTCTTTGGAAAGATTCTGGAAAATATTATGCTAACTAATAAACTACCCAGTTTAGTAAGTGTGCATTCCTTCCCTATCCATAGTTTCCATCTTTTTTCATAGTTTTAAGGAAAAAAGTAAAGCTAGTTTTAAGGTAGATTGCTTGTTTTTGTAACAAACCACCTTCCTTCTTTCCCTAATTTAAAAGAATGATAAAGTCCACTTTCCTTCACTTATCAGCTGTACCAACTCATTCAACAAATCCGTGAGCATATTGACTGGTTTGGAAATATCTTTATGCACCTATGGGGTATTTTGTCTAGTTTAGTAAGCATGATTTTCCTCTCATTCGAATAACATCTTTATTCTTTAGAATCATTTTAGTATGTACATGGATGAGAAGCCTATATCTATTTAATTATGGTTGGTATAAATCAATATAACAACAGTTTGTGTTATTCAACATACTCATTCTCCTTTTGAGTGTGTTTCTTGCAAAGTTTTCAAGCAATTTTGTGAGTTGAATTGATATAATCTTGGGCTTAATTTCCACACATGTTTCAATCGATACAAGGCCTTCTTCAATTTCCACACATGATTCTTCTTGTCATGTGTCTTGAATCCGAGTGGTTGTTCTATGCACACTTCCTCTTCAACTACAACATTAAAAAATGTTGTCATCATGTCCATCTGATGTATTTTCCATCTCATTACTGCAACCAATGAAAATATAGATCTAAAGGAAGTGTAACTCACTACGGATGAAAATTTTTCCTCTAGTATATTCCTTCTTTTTGTGAGAGGACTCGCATCATGAATATTTCCTTGTGTTTCTCAATGCTACCATTTGCAACATCCTGGACAGTGCAGATCCAATTCGAACTCACGAAATACTTCCCTTCTAGTCTTGGAACTATATCCTAGACATAATTCTTCATAATCAAATGGTATTCCTCGATCATGGAACACTTTGATTCTTTATTTTCTATAGCCTATTCATGGTTGAAAGGTTCCTTTTCAATGATGTCACATAGCAGGGCCACATAGATGTTGCAAGGTTTTGGTCTTTTCCTTTCTTTTTGGATCCCATCTGAAGCACCATACCTTTATACTTCTAGTATTAGCTTCGATTCCATGATGGTTTTGTCTTGTGGGAGTCTGGCTTGTGAAGTTTCTCTATAGTATTTTGTGGCTCTGACATGTCATGATGTTCATGGTATTCTGGAATTGCTTCTTCCATTGTTGTATCCCAGACTCTAGTTTCGTTAGGTTCCTTAACGTCTTCAATAAGTAGCTTCCTAGATTTGGAGTATGTCGAGTCTTCATCAAATGTTACATCTCTATTGATTTCATATTCTTGAATCTTGGAAATTATATTCATTAGTCCTTTTATGTATCATTGTATCCCATTAATATTCCCTTCTTCCTAGAAGGATTGAGCTTGGTCCTCTTCTCCTTTGGGATGTGTATGTACACTGGGTAGCCAAATATTCTTACATGGTTGACTCCTGTCTTTTCTCTTGAGAAATCCTCTTCAGGAGTCTCGTTGTGAATTACTTGATCAGGAGTACTATTATGTGCATACACAATTGTCCTTGTTTCTTCTTCTAAAGGATGCATCAAAAGATCCTGATCATGTAGAATTTTTATTTTTCTTCCATTATGGTTATGTTCTTTCACTCTGCAACACAATTAGTTCAGAAGTGTGTGGAGTTATCAACTCACTCTTAATCCTAGGCGCTCTACAAGGTTCTTTGAATTATTTTGATATGAACTCTCTGTCATTGACTTACCACAATGTGTTGATATTTGTTTTAGTGTGGTTCTTGACCAAGGATTTGTATTCCTTGAAATTACTGAATACTTCATCATTCCCTTTTAAGAATATGTCCAAGTCTTATGTTATAAATCATCTATAAAGGAAACATAGTACACATACCCACTTAGTGATCTGGATGACATGGACTCGCATACATCTAAGTGTACTATCTCTATTATTCCCTTATCTTTTATTTCAATGCTGGGAAATTTCTTCTATGCATTCTTTCCTTAAGCACATCCTATGCAAACGCCTTCATAATTTTCCTATATTTTTGGAAGTCCTAAGACTACTTTTCTTGCAATTGGTAGTTCTCTGTAGTGCACATGTGAAAGCATTTGGTTCCATAGTCCACTTGGTTCTATTTAGTCATGAACCAATGCTTGTTAAGGTTGTCCCTTCAGTTCCTACAAGCCTCCATCTTGTTCTCCAATTATTGTTGTATCATCGATTTTATTTTCCTTAGGCCACATTAGGACTTAGTCATCAGAAAATGAAACTCTCATTCCATTGCATCTAGTGTAGAGATGGAGATAATATTATTTTACAATCGTGGAACATATATCATGTATTTCATCTTCAAGGATTTCCTAGAGTCTATCTTGTATGAAGCTTCTCCACTTCCTTTTATGGGGTAATTACAATCATCCCCAAGTTTCACCTTGGGAGGTGACTCATGCTCAGACATATTGACGAATGATTATTTGTATCCCATAATATGTTTATATTCCCCACTATCAATAATCCAAACATGCTTCCATGTGAGATAGTTCCCATGAGTGTTGATATTAGAACATACTCTTCACTATAATTATCCTTCTCAATTCTAAATATTTTATTTTTTGGTTCATTCTCTTCAGCGGTGTGAGGATGGTGCCTTTCCTTATTCTCGTTGAAAGAATCCTTGTTCTTGGGAATATCTCTTTTGAAGTGGCCCTTTTCATCACAAGTGTGACATCAAATGTTGGAAGCATCTCTTCCTAACTTCTTTTGTTTCTTATGATGATTTTCCTTCATTTAGCCATGATGCTGGTTCTCCTTGTTTTTGTAGTTTATTCTTGTGTGAGATGAGAAATATTGATCTTTAGTTTCCCCCATATTCTCTTCTCTTGTTATGACTTGAGATTATTCTTATGTGCATTCTTCTCAGAGCCTACTAAAAGAGATCAAATTCCTTCTTGCACAGATTCCTTGAATAAATGAATCACATGATATTGGGGGGCCATTAAAGGTAGTCATCACAATCTCTCCTTTGTCTGCATTCTCTTCAATAGATTCAAGTTGTTCCTGGATTCGAGAAACCCTTGTGAAGTACAAATGCATAGTCTTTGAGTTCTATATCTTCACATTCTTCAATCGGTTCCTCAATGTCATCTTCCAGTTAATATTCTTTCCTTTGAACATCTTCATCAAAGCATCAAATACTTCCTTTCGTGTCTTCAAGGATGACACATGGGGGATGAGATGATCCTTAGTATAATTTTTAATGATTCTATTTACGTTAATAAAGTTCTTCTTATGAGTATCCTTAGACTCATATCCCTTTGGCTATGGAACTTCCTAACTGATATACTGATCCAAATCATATTCTTAAAGGATCAGGTAGATTATGAACTTCCATGCTGGGAAGTTATCATCTCCCTCAAGATTTTCCTCAAGTGGAGTATGATGAGTGATTTTCAAATGAGAACCTTATATGGAAATAACAAATATTCATATCCTACCCATTGAGGTGTTTTACCTGGTTCTTGGGCTAGGTGACCTAGGGTTTGTAAGAGAAACCCTAATTTTCCAAACTTACAATTTTGGGAATCAGTATGGGTATAAAGATGCACCTCCTTGAGGTGAGTTTCTCAACAAGGCTATTTTTTGAAGATTGAGAAGGGAAGCCTCCAAAAATTGATGCCTTAGTTTCTCCTGGCACCAATGTCAGGATAAAAAATGAAACTTCTTCAAATATGATTCTTCGTCCACCAAAAGATGCACCCATCTAGGGTGAGTTAGCCTATCTCTCTTTTCTTGATGATCTGTGGAGAGAAGACCTTGAACTAGTAATCCCTAAGTTCTGCTGCTGCAAAATTCCTTCTTTCAAAGAGGCTATGATATCGTGTTAGTTTTTCTAATTTAATTAACTTGATTAGGATATTTATCTGAAAGAATAACAAGTACAACAAGATACACAAGACTACAAATATTTTTATCGGGGAAACCATAAAGGAAAAAACCTCGTAAACTTATTCAGAATAGTTCCATTACTAAGACAATATAACAAGATAGAAAACCCCAATAAGAAGATTTATTTTGCATCTATATTTCTCTCCTCCTTGTATTTCTCTCTCCTCATGCAAAATTGAGTGAGTGTGAGTGTGTATAAATGAGGCAGGGAGCCTCTTTATTTATTGTTAGAATAATCAACCCATAGTTAGCTACCTTAGACATTAATTAATCAATTTTTTGTCTTATTTGCCTAGTTTCCATATTACACTCTATGCAAGTTGTCCTCCACGTGTCCTAGATGGTAAACCTTGCTTAAACTTAGTCATGGAGCACTTGGAAAACATATTGGAATAAATTATACTTTATTCCTGGGCTCCCTAGCACATATCTGCCTTTTTTGCTTTATTGCCTGCTTTTACTGAGTTTTAAGGCAATTGGGAAAGTTTGACTAGGTGAAGTTAACTTGTTTTTTGTCCCCGTCATCCTCCACTATTTTCTCCTAATAAAAGCATGTATGAGTTTTAATTCCATCACCTATTAGCTTTCCTAATTGATTTTTCCAATTTGTGAGCTCCTAGACAAATTTGGGAGATGCTTTATGCACCTATGGGGGATTTTCTTAGATTTAGTAAGCCTAATTTTGACTAATTCGAATGGAATCCCAAAGCATTCAAATATATCATGCAATTATTTATTATGGAAGCCTATGAATTCACAAGGTTGGATATTGTACACTTATTCAATATAGATTAGTGTTCTACTCCATATTCAGTCTCCTTTATGTGTAGTTTGCATGTGTAATTGGCAATTTTTGTGAGTGTAATTGTTCTAACACCTGGGTTAAATTTCCACATGGTATAAAATCATTTTTATATTGATTTATCTCCTTCCATATTGTTATTTCAGGTTTGACATCATTGACTGGGAGCATTCTACTGACTGAAGGGACAATTTCTGAGCTATGGATCAATCTCAGAAGATCATCTTGACTCCATTTAATTTATTTGAATGGAAAGCAGAGATGGAGATACTATCGAGAGTGAAAGGCCTCTACAGAGTGACTATGTAAATAGAAGTAGAGCCCAATGCAGCTGTATATTAAATTAAATGGCACAACGAGAGGGATGAGGTCTATGGTCTTCTGTGTCTAAGCATATCTAGAGACCTCCTTTTCCATCTTGATGGATAGAAATCACCAAATGAAGTATGGGAGAATCTTGTTGATATTTTTGGTAAAATAGATGAGATGGAAGGACATCAAATCAAGAATGAATTGATCTCCTTGAGTCCCAGTAGCTTCAAATCCCTGCAACTCTACTTTTCCAAGTTTAAAGCCCTTGTTTTGCAACTAAAACAGTGTGGAATTGAAAATAAGGAGGAGCAACTGGTTTTGGCCATACTCTCGAAGCTTGGACCTGACTATTTAGTGTTTTTTCGACCTTCCATGCCACCAAGTTGACAGCTCGAGCCTGGAAGATGCCTAAACTTCAGAGTTCATGGAATCTCTCACACAAGAACAAGATAAATTGGTGATGATGGGCACCATCAAACCTTCCGAAGACCATGATTTGGTTGCTGGAGATTCAAGGGTGGATTCAAAAGGCAAGAATAAATCTAAGAAGCCACCTAAGCAAAAGAGAGACAAGAACAAGTCTTTAGAGGAGCCCCAAGGTTCCAAGAAGAACTCCCAGAAGAATAATAACAAAGGAGAAATGAGCAAGTGTGCATATTGAAGTAAGGGAAATCATCCTGAAAACTCCTACATGAAGAAGAAAATTGACATGCTGACCCAACTCTTGGAGAAGAATGGCATCTCCCTTCCTGATGGATCAAATAAGAGGGAAGGAGGATTAAGTTCAGAATAGAGAGAGAGAGAGTTCATGCATTGGTTGTTGGCACATCAAGCTCAACTAGTTTCATCATTGATTCTGGAGCTTCAATACATATGGTTTCGACCAAGGAGGAATTCACCTCACTTGACATGTCGAAAGTTCCACCAATAGTACTGGGAGATGAATCTCTCACTGAAATTTTGGGCAAAGGGAGGATTGATCTTGACCATGGTAAGTTCAGCAATGTATTGTATGTTCCAGGTCTTTCCTTTAACCTCTTGTCAGTGTATTAGATGACCCACACAACGTCTCTAAAGAAGGTCATATTATCCCCTAATGAAGTTGAGATCATAGAGATATCAAGTGGTAAATTCATTGCAAAAGGAGTTGCAAATCACACTTTGAAGGTATACATGTTCTCACATTTCCTACCCTACTCAAACCCCTCTGCTCTTCTGATTAATGCTAATGAGGCAAGTAAGATTTGGCATGAAATATTTGGCCATCTTAACTATAAGTATCATTCTGATATTAGTGAAAAAGAAATGGTCATAGGGTTACCAAAGATTAAGTTTTCCAAAGGAGTCTGTCAAGGTTTCATCTTAGGAAAACACCTAGAGCATAAATTTGAGAAAGTTAGTCATGAGAGAACCTCTGCACCGCTTGAGTTGATACACAATGATGTTGCTGGCCCATTTCCTCATATGTCAATGAGTCAGGCCAAATATGCATTGACATTCATATATTAATTTTCCAAGTACTATTGGGTTTACTTCCTGAAGCATAAGTCTGAAGTTTTTGGCATCTTCAATGTCTTTCATGCTTTGGTTGAAAACCAGTCTAGGAGGAAACTCAAAGTCTTCAGATCTGACAATGGTGGTGAGTATGTCAAATCTGATTCCATTCAATATTGTGCAGATGTAGGTATTTATATGCAACATTATATCCCTTACACCACAGCAAAATGGTGTTGCTGAGAGGAAGAACAGATCACTGAAAGAGATGGCAACCTGCATGATGGAGGCTAAGACTTTTCCACCAACATTTTGGGCCGAAGATATAAAATGTGCAGCCTATATCCAGAATAGGGTGAATCATAAATAGCTTCATGGTATGATTCCTTTCAAATCATGGAGTGGGCACGAGCCAGATGTGACCCATTTCAGGATTTTTGGCTCAAGGCCTTGGGCTAGAATTCCAACAGAAAAGAGGAAGGATTTACATCCCAAAATACAAGAGTGTTTATCTGTTGGGTACTCTAAATATTCAAAAGGGTACAAGATGATAAATTTTAGAACAAACAAATCCTTCATTGAAAGGAGTGTTCAGTTCCAAGAAGAGCCTTTAGCAGCAGTTGAAGTTGGAGAGTCTTCTTCACCACCAGAACCACTGAATGTAAGTGAAGAGATAAATGATTTTGCTGATTCTGATATGTCTAATAATTATGATTTAATTTCATATCCTAAAAATCCTACAAGACCAAAAGGGCAGCAAAGACCATTCATGCAGCTGGGGAACTAGCTGGAAATCCTAGTGATTCTAGGAGGACTAGATCTCAGTTTGAGAGTGCCATGTGTATGAAAGACCCTTTGTTTGTAGAGAAATGGTATCTAATGGTTGAATCAGACCCACAGACATATGAATATGCAAAACATGATCCAATATGGCAAACAGCCATGAAATAATAATTTAGCTCACTCCAGAAGAACAACACTTGGGAGCTAGTTGATCTTCCCCCAAGGAGGAAGCTAGTTCAATGTAAGTGGGTTTTCAAAACTAAGTTTGCTGTTAACGGTTTGAATTTTAAATACAAGTAAATATTGGTAGCCAAGGGCTACTCATAGGTACATGGCATAGACTACAATGAGACCTTTGCACCAGTGGCAAAGATGGACTCCATCAGGCTAGCCTTAGCCATTGCAGCTTTGAAGCAGTGGGAGGTACATCACATGGATGTGAAGTGTGATTTCATGAATGGAGATATTACTGAAGAGATTTACATGGAGCATCCTCAATGATTTGTTACTAATCCATCTCTTGTGTGCTGGCTAAAGAAATCATTGTATGGGCTTAAGCAAGCCCCCAGGGATTGGTATGCCAAGATTGATGGCTTTCTACTGTCATTGAGTTTTTTTTTATGCAAGTATGATCCTAATGTTTATTTCAAGCTGATTCATGGTTATTTTATGATTATTGTATTGTATGTGGATGACCTTCTCATTAAAGGAAGCTCAAAGGATGAAATTGCCTCCTTGAAGGATGCAATGAACCATGCATTTTCTATGACTGATTTGGGGTTATTTAGCCAATTATTAGGTCGCAAGATTGCTCAAACAAAACATGGAATAAAATTACATCATTCCAAGTATGCTTTGGATTTTTTGAACAAGTTCAACATGAAATATTGCAAGCCAAGCAAGACTCCCTTCCTTTCAGGAGTTATGTTTGAAGAAGCAGATTCTTCACATATGGTAAATAATACACTGTATAAGCAACTGATTGGGTGTTTGCTGTACCTTACACATACTCAACCTGATATTTATTATGCAGTAAGTGTGGCTTCAATATACATGGATCAGCCTCATGAGATCCATTGGAGAGCAACCAAAAGGATCCTTAACTTTGTTTAGAGAACAAGGACTCATGGGATCTTCTACAAAGCTAAATATGATCTTGATTTGATTGGGTTTACTGACAGTGATTGGGAAGGTGACAACATAGATAAAAAGTTAACATCAGGATATGTGTTCATGATTTTTGAAGGACCAATCAGCTGGTCAAGCAAGAAACAGAGTGCCATTGCACTCTCATCTACAAAAGCAGAGTACAAAGGAGTTGTAAATGCAACAACTCAATGTTTTTGGTTGCAGGGGTTACTTGGTGAGTGTGGCTTCGAATCAGAATACTAAAATACTATCTATTGTGATAATTAGAGTACCATTTTAATCTACAATGATCTATTTTAGAGACATAGAACCAAACACATTGAGATCCATATGCACTACATCATATAGCTTGTGCATGATGGCACCATTCACCTACTCTTCTGTTAATCTTCAGAACAAGTAGTAGACATATTCACCAAAGTTTTTTGTGAGAAGACATTCAGGAATCTCAAATAATTGCTGGGTATTTCTGATCATGCTGTGAAGCATGATTGATGACAATATTTTCAAATTTTTTTTTACAATCCATGTTTTAGGGAGGATTTTTCCCACTGGGATTTTGCCTCTTTCCTTGTTTAAATGGAATACAGTATGTAAAGGGTGACTAAGCCTTGTTTCTAGGCCCTATTATTTTTTGATATTTTACTCATAAGTTAGGGTTAAGGGGGGGTGTTAGAATAATTAACCCATAGTTAGCTACCTTAGACATTAATTAATCCAATTTTCCTCTTATTTGCCTAGTTTCCATATTCCACTCTATGCAAGTTGTCCTCCACATGTCCTAGATGTTCAAAATTGATAAAAATGAGTCATGGAGCACTTGGGAAACCTCTTGGAATCAATTCTAATTTATTCCTTGCCTCCCTAGTGCATATCTATGTTTTCTGCTTTATTGCCTGCTTTTACTAAGTTTTAAGGCAATTGGGAAATTTTGACTAGGTGAAGTTAACTTGTTTTTTGTCCCCATCATCCTCCACTCTTTTCTCCTAATAAAAGCATGCATGAGTTGTCCTTACATCACCTATTATCTTTCCTAATTGATTTTTCCAATTTGTGAGCTCCTAGACATATTTGGAAGCTGCTTTATGCACCTATGGGGGATTTGCTTAGATTTAGTAAGAATGCTTTTGACTAATTCAAATGGCATCCCAATGCATTCCAATATATCATGTAATTATTTATTTTGGTAGCCTATGAATTTACAAGGTTGGTTATTGTATACTTATTCAATACAGATTATTGTTTTGCTCCATATTCAGTCTCCTTTGTGTGTAATTTGCATGTGTAATTGGCAATTTTTGTGAGTTTAATTGTTCTAACACTTGGGTTCAATTTCAGCATTTATACCCTTCAAGTGATTGACCTCCCAACTTGAATGGGATGGCTTCTAACCCTAACAAGGCCGACCTCTCCTAGAGATACTACGAAATCACATTACATTATATTATACTGGGGACTATTGCTCTGACGTACAATGAAGGTTGCACCTCAAGGATCATACATAATAATGGGATGTGGCATTTTAACGGTGTAATTTACTAATTTAAAAACACGATTTACTAATTTACAGCCTTGAGTAAAATTTAGTTTGCAATGGTAAACAGTGAACATAGTTGGGTGAATCGATAAATTACTTGGTTAACTGATGTGGAGGGTGACTAGATGCACATAATTTTTAATGGAACGATTGGTGGGATTAATTTATCAACTAGAAAAACTCATACACTTATGACAATTTCGTGACTAACATGGTAAAACATTATCAACATACAACATGCATGTATGCATATAGCCAAAGACATCTTCACAAGATCCAAATATCATATTGAGTCCAAAATAGCCCAAAGTAGTAAAAATTCACAAGAATCAGGGTAAAACTCTATTTATATGCATTGAAATGCGCATCTCTAGAACAACACCCATGCTGCAGCATAGAAATTCCTTCGAAATCCATGTGTTTGACACAAAAAATGAGACTGCACCCACTAGTGGTGCATTGAAGGCTCATAAATGCTCCACTTATTAAAAGGAATTAAAATTTTGGTCTTCCACACACTTTGTTTCCTTAAATGGCCTCTTGGTTTACTTTTGATTCATAACATGGATCAATGGGTTGACACTATGATTTTATCATTTCTTGGCCTATAAAAGAAATCCATGGGCATGATAATTCTAATCCTGAATTTTGAGTAAGGTTATACTACTATAATTGTGATTTAGCTTCATCTTAGCTCACCTATTCCCTTTTTTCAAGCATTCCTAAAGCCCCTTCCTTCCTTCCCTCAAGGGCCAAGTGCTCTTCTCATTTGGTTCCTTAACCATTTTGGAAACAAGTTTGGACAATAAAGACATCCCATAGGAATATTGTTTGGACAATAAAGGCCTCCCATAAATAAGTTTCACTTTATTTACATTGTTGTTTATAGAGTGGTTAATTTCTGGCATATTTTTCCTTGCAGTTGAAGAGGATCATCCCTCTTATCTTGGGAATACGGCCTCCATCCGGACGATTTAGCCATTTTACTAGTAATATTGTTCCTAACTTCTCTTGAGTGTTGTCATCGCACTTGTTATAATAATCAACCCATATTTAGCTACCTTAGACATTAATTAATCCATTTTTGTCTTATTTTCCTAGTTTCCTATATTCCACTCTATGCAAGTTGTCTTCCACATGTCCTAGAATTCAAACTTGATAAAAATGAGTCATGGAGCACTTGGGAAACCTCTTGGAAACCATATTTAGCATGTCTAGTTTATTCCATATCCTTCCTAGCGAATATCTGCTTTTTCTGCTAAGTTGCTGCTTTATTGAGATTTATGGGAAAATGGAAAGTAAGACTAGGTGTAGTTGACTTGTTTTTTTCCCTCATCATCCTCCATAATTTTCTCCTAATAAAAGCTTGTATGATTTGTCTTTCCATCCCTTATTATCTTGCCTACTTGACTTTGCCAATTCGTGAGCCTCTAAGTGGATTTGGAAACTACTTTATGCACCTATGGGGGATTTGATTAGATTTATTAAGCCTAATTTTTTACTATTTTGAATGGAATACTTATGCATTCAAATATCTCATGTAATTATATATTGTAGCAGCCTATGACTTCATAAGGTTGGCTATTGTACACTTATTCAATACAGATTAGTGTTATGCTCCAATTTCAGTCTCCTTTGTTTGTAATTTTGCGTGTTTGATTAGCAATTTTGTGAGTGCAATTGTTCTATCACTTGGGCTCAATTTCCACATGGTATTAGATCCTTTGTAGATTTATTTCTCTCCTTCCATATTTCTATTGTAGTTTCAACATCTTAACTGGGAGCACATTCTGTTGGTTGAATGGCACAGTTCTAAGCTATGGATCAATCTCAGAAGATCATCTTAACTCCATTTAATTTATTTGAATGGAAAGAAGAGATGGAGATACTGTTGAGAGTGAAAGGTATCTACAGGGTGACTATGGCAACTGAGGAAAAGCCCAATGCAGCTGTAGAGAAAATTAAATGGCACAATAGGAGGGATGAGGCCTATGGTCTTTTGTGTCTGAGCATATCAAGAGACATCCTCTTCCATCGTGATGGATTGACATCACCTAATGAATTATGGGAGAAGCTTGTAGAGATTTTTAGTAAGACAAATGAGATGAGAGGACATCAAATCGAGAATGAATTGATCTCTTTGAGTCCCAGCAGCTTCGAATCCCTGCAACTCTACTTTTTCAAGTTTAAAGCCCTTGTTTTGTAGCTAAAACAGTGTGGAATTGAAAATAAGGAAGAGAAACTAGTTTTGGCCATACTCTCAAAGCTTGGACCTGAATATTTAGTGTTTTTTCAACCTTCCATGCCACCAAGTTGATAGCTCGATCCTGGAAGATTCCTAAGCTTGCAGAGTTCATGGAATCCCTCACACAAGAACAAGATAAACTGGTGATGATGGGCACCATCAAACCTTCCAAATACCAAGCTTTGGTTGCTGGAGATTCAAGGGTGGATTCAAAAGGCAAGAAGAAAGCTAAGAATCCACTTGAGAAAAAGAGAGACGAGAACAAGTCTCAAGAGGAGCCCCAAGGCTCCAAGAAGAACTTCCAGAAGAAGAAAAACAAAGGAGAAATGATCAAGTGTGCATACTGCAGTAAGGGCTATCATCCTGAGAACACCTACATGAAGAATAAAATTGACATGTTGACCCAACTCCTAGAGAAGAATAACATCTCCCTTCTAGATTGCTCAAAGAAGAGGGAAGGAGGATCAAATTCAGAGGACATAGAGAGAGTACATGCTTTGGTTGCTGGCACATCAAGCTCACCTAGCTTCATCATACACTCTGGAGCTTCAAGACATATGGTTTCGACCAAGGATGAATTATCCTCTATTTACATGTCAAAAGGTCCACCAATAGTGCTGGGAGATGACTCTCTCACTGACAGTTTGGGGAAAGGAAGGATTGATCTTGACCATGGTAAGTTCAGTAATGTATTGTATGTTCTGGGTCTTGTCTCCAAGCTCTTTTCAATGTATTAGATGACTCACACAGGGTCTCCAAAGAAGGTCATATTCTCCCCTGATGATGTTGAGATCACAGAGATATTGAATGCTAAAGTCATTGCAAAAGGAGTTGTAGATCACACTTCGAAGGTATACATGTTTTCACATTTTCTACCCTACTCAAACTCCTCTTCTCTTTTGATTCATGTTAATGAGGCAAGCAATCTTTGGATTGAAATATTTGGCCATCTTAAATATAATTATATTTTTGATCTAAGTGAAAAATAAATGGTCATAGGGTTACCAAAGATTAAGTTTTCCAAGGGAGTCTGTCAAGGTTGTATCCTAGGAAAACACCTAGAGCATAAATTTGAGAGAGCTAGTCATGAGAGAACCTATGAACCTCTTGAGTTGATCCATAGTGATGTTTATGGTCCATTTCCTCATATGTCAATTAGTCAATCCAAATATGCATTGACCTTCATAGATGAATTTTCTAGGTATTGTTGGGTTTACTTCCTAAAGCATAAGTCTCAAGTTTTTGACCTCTTCAAAGTATTTAAGGCCTTGGTTGAAAGCCATTTTGGGAGGAGAATAAAGATCCTCAGATCTAACAATGGTGGTAAGTATGTCAAGTCTAAGTTCATTCAATATTGTAAAGGTGCAGGTTTTCAGATGCAGCATTCATTCCCTTACACACCACAGCAAAATGGTGTTGCTGAGGGAAAGAATAGATCACTAAAGCAGATGGAAATCTGTATGATGGAGGCTAAGACTTTGCCACCAAAGTTTTCGGCTGAGGCTATAAAATGTGGATCCTATATCCAAAATAAGGTGCCTCATAAAAATCTTGATGTATGTCTCCTTTCGAAGCTTGGAGTGGGCACAAGCTAGATGTGACTCATTTCAGGATTTTTGGCTCAAAGGCTTGGGCTAGAATTCCAATTGAAAAGATAAAGGATTTGCAGCCCCAAAGCCAAGAGTGCATATTTGTTGGGTATTATAAATATTGAAAATGGTACAATCTAATCAACTTGAGCACAAATAAAGCGTTCATTTAAAGGAGTGTTCAGTTCCAAGAAGAGCATTTACATCAGTTGAAGTTGGAGATTCTTCTTCACCACCAGAACCATTGAATGTAAGTGAAGAGACAAATGAGTTTGATGATTGTGATATGTCTGATAATGATGATTTAATTTCAGATCCTGACTATCCTACAAGACCAAAATTGGTAGAAAATACCATTCATGCAGCTGGGGAACTAGCTAGAAATCCTAGTGATCCTAGGAGGACTAGATCTCAGTTTGAGAGTGCCCTGTGTATGAAAGACCCTTGGTTTTCATAGAAGTGATATTTGATGTTTGAATCAAACCCATATATATATGAATATGCAGCACATGATCCAATATGGAAAGCAGCGATGAAAGAAGAATTCAGCTCACTCCAGAAGAAGAACACTTGAGAACTGGTTGATATTCCCCCATGGAGGAAGCTAGTTCAATGTAAGTGTGTTTTCAAAAATAAGGTTGCTGGTGATGGTTCACCTTTGAAATAAAAGGCAAGATTGGTTTCCAAGGGCTACTCATAGGTACATGGTATTGACTACAATGGAACCTTTGCACCAGTGGAAAATATGGACTCCATCAGGCTAGCCTTAGCCATTGCAATTTCGAAGCAGTGGTAGGTACATCACATGGATGTGAAGTGTCCTTTCCTGAATGGAGATCTCACTAAAGATATTTACATGCAGCAACCTCAAGGGTTTGTTACTAATCCATCTTTTTTGTGCAGGCTAAAGAAATCATTGTATGGGCTCAAGCAAGCCCCCAGGGCTTGGTATGCCAATATTGATGGATTTCTGATGTCATTGAGTTTTGTTCGATGCAAGTCTGATCCTAATGTTTATTTGAAGCTGATTCATGGTTCTTTGATGATTATTTTCTTGTATGTGAATGACCTTCTGATTACAGAAAGTTCAAAGAAAGACATTGCCTCCTTGAAGGATGCAATGAACCATGCATTTTCTATGACTAATTTGGGATTGTTGAGCCAATTCTTGGGTCTTGAAATTGCTCAATCCCAACATGGAATAAAAGTACATCAGTACAAGTATGCTTTAGATTTTTTGAACAAGTTCAACATGAAATATTGCAAGCCAAGCAAGACTCCCTTCCTTTCAGGAGTTAAGCTTGAAGAAGCAAGTTCTTCTCCTATTGTAAATAATACACTCTATAGGCAGTTGATTGGGTGTTTTCTTTACCTTACACACACTCGACCCGATATTTATTATGCAGTAAGTGTGGCTTCAAGATACATGGATCAGCCTCATGAGATCCATTGGAGAGAAACCAAAATGATCCTTAACTTTGTTCAGGGAACAAGAACTCATGGGATCTTCTACAAAGCTAAATCTAATATTGATTTGATTGGGTTTACTGAAAGTGATTGGGAAGGTGAAAACACAGATTTAAAGTCAACATCAGGATATTTGTTCATGATTGTTGAAGGACCAATCAGCTGTTCAAGTAAGAAACAGAGTGCGATAGCACTGTCGTCTACAGAAGCAGAGTACAGAGGAGTTGTAAATGCAACAACTCAATGTTTATGGTTGCAGTAGATACTTAATGAGTGTGGCTTTGAATCATAGTTTTCAACTATTATCTATTGTGATAATCATAGCACCATTTGAATTTGCAATGATACAGTTTAGAGATAGAGAACCAAACACATTGAGATTCATATGCACTACATCAGACAGCTTGTGCATGATGGCACCATTCATCTACTCTTCTTTGCATCTTCAGAACAAGTAGCAGACATATTCACCAATTTTTTTTGTCAGAATACATTCAGAAATCTCAAATCATTACTGGGGATTGATGATCATGCTTTGAAGCATGATTGATGACAATATTTTGAAATTTTGTTTTACTGTCCATGTTTAAGGGAGGATTTTCCCATTAGGTTTTTGCCTCTTTCCTTGGTTAAATGGACATGCAGTATGTAAAGGGTGACTAAGCCTTGTTTCTAGGCCCTACAGTTTTATGATATTTACTAATAAATTTAGGATTAATGGGGGGTGTTCAAATAATCAACCCATCATTAGCTACCTTAGATATTAATTAATCCATTTTTGTCTCATTTGCCTAGTTTCCTATATTCCACTCTATGCAAGTTGTCTTCCACATGTCCTAGAAGTAAAAATTACTAAAACTAAGTCATGGAGCACTTAGGAAACCTCCTATAAACCATATTTATCATGACTTCTTTACTCCAGATCCTCCCTATCATATATCTGCTTTTTCTGCTAAGTTACCTGCTTTATTGAGATTTATGGCAAAAGGGAAAGTAAGACTAGGTGTAGTTGATTTATTTTTTCCCTAATCATCCTCCATCCTTTTCTCCTAATAAAAGCATGTATGAGTTGTCTTTCCATCCCTTATTATCTTTCCTAGTTGACTTTTCCAATTCGTGAGCCTCTAAGTGAATTTGGAAACTGCTTTATGCACTTATGGGGGATTTGACTAGATTTAGTAAGCCTACTTTTTAACTATTTAAAATCGCATCCTTATGCATTCAAATCTCTCATGGAATTATATATTTGAGTAGCCTATGACTTCATAGGTTTGGCTATTGTACACTTATTCAATATAGATTAGTGTTATGCTCAAATTTTAGTCTCCTTTGTTTGTAATTTTGCATGTTTGATTAGCAATTTTGTGAGTGCAAGTGTTATATCACTTGGGTTCAATTTCCACAGCACTTACATCCTTGACAAATGTGCTGACCACACATTTTAACATACTTATGTCTACATTATTTTTTCGATCCGAATCAATGTTTTTTTCCTCTCATTGTACCCATGCTAAAACACATCAGTGAGTGTTTCGGCCACGCTGTAACGTGACTATAAATTTTATTTCCGCATTTTATAAATTTTATTTTATTTTTATTTGTTCGTTTAACAATTTTCATCCCAATAGTTTCTCACTAATGATCTAGGAATTAATTAGCTTACAGTGTTTACTTATTCCTATATTAATTATCCCACTTATACTAATTATATTAGGAAGTAAAGGGGTTTTCCCTAAAAATATACTTAGGTAACAACGATTCAGGATCCCCAAGTACATCAACATTGTCAGTAGTATTCGGTACATTTTATAGTCCTTTCATTTTACTTTAACATCTCTAGTTGAAGTAGTGTAGAATCCAGTTTTTGTACATAAACAAGGACCTATAGACCCTCCCATTCCCCAAGTATTCTCTTCATGATTTTTGTGAATCAGAAAAGGGAATGAAGGGTGAAATACCTCCATTTCACACTTACCATTTTTTTTTCAAGCATCATTAGTTTGTTTGGAGATCAAGTTACATTTCACATCATTTTGTTTTGAGCACTCTACTTCATTCCAACAATACCATTTTCTTTTATCACATGTGTTTTCCCAATTGTGCACACTAAATGAAAAAAAGACTCTTTCAATTGGAGTATGCTCTTCATGATTTCAATGAATAAAAAATGAAGGGAATTGTGAAATACCTCACTTAAACTCATTTAATTCACAACAAAATCCTTAACAAGAAACCATTATAAATGATAGACAACAAAAATCCTTTGTAGGAGGTCACAAAACAATATTTTAGTTGGTAGGATTAATTGGGGTAGGGATCTAAACAATGCTCACCAATCTAGTTTATTAGGCATATTTTTGAAACATGACATTGTTGTCTTTTAGGGTGCTTTTAAATCCTTCTATAAGAAAGTTTCAAAGAGGTGTCAAACCAGAAGTGTACCAATACCAAGGAGGTAAAATATGAGGTATTTGATCCAAGATCTTCCATATGAGGCACTCACCATGTTGTTACGGATATGAGAGCATACTACCCAAGCCCAATTGTTGATACACACTTGACGCAAGGTAACCATAGTGACAAACCTTACGATATATCCAAGGAGAAATTAGGAGTGCAAGTGACTCCTGAAGTCAGCTATTATGATTGGGAGGTGTTTTGAAGTATTATTGATTGGAACATTATCCCCATAACAAGTATAACTGAATTTTTGTTACCTCCACTATTCCATTGTTGCATGGATTCCACTATCACCATCAATTGTGCTTTTGGAAGGACCGGTTACATTTGAGAGGGAGGACTTTGGTACATTAAGGAATTTACACTTATTCTTTTCTACACAATATATCATTAAACTCCTAATTTAAAAATAACCTACATGTGGACACCTTCGCACTAAGCCATATTTGCACATAGCACTCACTTGTTGCACCATTTTGCATCTGTTGCGATTGGGATATTTTTTAAATTGTATATATTATGTTTAATTCACCTCCCATCACTCTAATTTGAAATTCACCATAGAGTAACAAAACCCCACACTAATTAAGTCTCATGGACTACAAGGCCTCTGCACTCTCTCGAGGGGTGTTTTCCTTTATCTCCATGTGGGATGAGAGGGAGATCAACTAGACATGGATGATCCTAAGAAACATTGATTGGGTCCTATAGGTGAGGATACACCTCGCTTTATTCATTCTCTCCCCTAAAAAATAGTACTAACCCTTTCCCCTCTTCTCCAAGCAAAAGGGGCTCACCTTTATTCATTCCCCCCGAGAAGGAATACCCAACCCTCCAAAGTGGGAGGAACAAAAACCACATCTTCATCTTCTCCTAGAAGACAACGATCACTACTACATATTCCAAGGTATCCCTATTTAGGAAACAACGCTCCAAATAAAATGGCATCCCCTAACCCAAATCTACCATGCATGGAAAGTTTGATCCTTCCTAATCTATCAAAACTAGTTAATGATCCCATAGATCATGACGCTAGTACTTGGCCATATATTCCTGAAAAGATACCTTCAGATATCCCTAAATTATAAGGTAAATGGGGAGATGATCCCTCCAACATTATCATGTCCTTCGACCTATGGTGTTCCTCTATCAACATAGTGAAGGATTCGGTATGTCTCCATCTGTTCCCAAGAACCCTTTCTGGTACAACTACAAAATGGTATGTAAATTTGACAAAATACTCTCATACCATATTTGAGACCATAACCACATCATTTATATCCTAATTTCAATTATCAATAAGGAATTATATTGGACTCAAAATTCTCATATATTTTCAAAAAAACATAGCGATAGGCGTAGCATACCACATCCATGAATGGGATCATCATCGTACTTTATGAAAAAAAGGCTTTCAACCTCCTTTCCTTTTGGATTGGTTTCTCAAATCACTCCAGCAAGCTATAAAAAAGGATGTGGCTACCTCAATTCCACAAAACAAGGAATAAGCGATACTTAAATCCCAACACTTCGACGTCATATATGCCCAATATGGGTACATGTACACTGTACTACCAAATGCCCCTCGACACCGATCATTAGATCCTCCCATGGAAGGGATGTCACATTTTGTGGATTGGATTATCGATTCCATTTCCTCTTATGGTAAATTTCTATTGTAAACAACTCCTTGACCACCACCCATGATGGAGCAGTAAATACTTGTCCCCATTGTGTCGTCTCCCACTACTACTACACTAAATATTTCATTTGGACAGCCCCTATACATAACATATAACCCTATATACCCTTGTACAATCCAAGTACAAATGGTTTCTCAACTGCAAATGGAACAACATGCAACTGCATCCACATCATATGCGGTGCAACTGACCTATATCCCATCCTTGGTGTATATTCCTTACTATACATACCCTTCCCCCCTCCCCCCCTTGGGTACAACACCCATGCAACATATAGGAGTCAACTTTGTCCAACCTTCTATGCAACATCAAGCTCAACAATTTGAGAAATTGATCATCTCCAATCCCCTGAATCCTCATAATCGAGGGAAGAAGAAGGGAAAAATAGACAACCCCAACATCAAGGGCAAGGGGGAAACCAAGTTCCCCAACATAAACCAAACTAGGGTAACCAACATGCACAACAAAGCAACCCCCAAAGCAAGGAAATAAATCTCACGTACGTACAAACTATCCTTGCTCGATATGTAGTGATTATGATCATTACACTCACCATTGTCTGCTTATCCCAAAATTCTAATAAATGGTGGGATATAAAAATAAGACTCCCACAAATCCTCCTTAGTTTCCTCCTGCACCAAAAACCCAACTAGTTGTTTTGCAACAATATTTTTCCAATCAAGGAATGGTTATCCAACAACTAGATCCTCACCCCTTAGGTGGTGTATATTTCAAAAATGTTTATATGAACTCGATGTTGGTAAACCTACATACTTGTTCCAAAGGGTACACCAATGATAATACCTCACTCATCCTTTAGGAGAATTCATTCCTTTCAGGAGGAACTTTATATATTTTGTGCCCATCATAGAGTGAATTCTAAGGATACACAAATCACCACTTATGTGTATGCCCCATAATCCCCTCATGAATGATTCCCATAACTACAACATTGTCGACTACTTGTCAGAATCACTATCCGCCATGTCAACCTTGGAAGTAATTAATTTTTCCCTTCACAATGAAAGGAATTACAGAATGCACTTGGTTCCATATACCCTTTTTACACAAACCTTATGAATTTTGACCTTGATAAAAATGAATCATAACTACCCTCATATATTGAATTCCAGTCCCAATCATGGCAAAGAACACCATCATCCATCGATTGATCATCGATGAAGGAACATACACAAGTGTCATGTCATCTAATGTTTGTAAGTGATTAGGATCACTCAAGTAAGCTCCATCCTCTATCTCTCATGGCACATATGATGGATGACCATCTCAACTAGAAGGATTGTACCAAAATTTCCCCATTGAGCTAGGAGGAAAAATGGTGATGATTGATCTTGAACTTATTGGTTCACAACTTCACTACAACATCATATGAGGTCATAAATACATGTATGCCATGAAGGAAGTCACCTGATTGAGGTTTTGTACCATGATTTTCCCATTTAATGGGAAGGTGGTCACCCTTGACCAATTTAGCTACTACAACCCCCATACATTTTCCAATCATAAAAAAATATTACACATAGTAAGCCAAAAAAATCCATCACCCTAGCCACCATGACATCATCATTTTTCTAGATAACATCCCTCTACAACAAAATATTGACTCAGTGGAAAATTAACCTACCACCTCTCATATACTTTCCACTACAAACACTGATATAGCATCAGAATACTAAGTTTTATATCAATGAGGATATGCTTGAGTAATTTTTTTTCCTACTGATGAGGCTATAATGGAGGGAATGGATCTAGACACCCCCTTGGAACAACCTCCATAATTGGTCATCCTTTTCATCCCCAATGATGTCCCAATAGTACATTCTTGAATCAAAATACTTCTTACCACCAAATCATGTCGACTAGTTCAAAAATCTTATCCCCACTCCCTATTCTTTTGAAGAAGGTAATTTGTCTAACATTTAACCAAACATGCAAATCAATATCTCTACCACTCCTAGGGTGGTCAAGAATATTTCCATCAATGCATATGACTCCCCATAAGATTTCAATGACTTCACTACCCTCTTCAAATATTTTTAGGACGTTTTTGCATGGTCGTATGCTAAAATTCCTGGTCTTGCTCTGAATATTATTGAAAGCCACATTGGTACATGGTCGAACGCCATTCTTGTCTGATAAAAGAAACAATCAATGCACACCTCTAAGGCTCCTTCCACTAAAGCTCAAATTGATAAATTCCTTTAGACAATATTCATTTATCCTATTTCTTATACAGCATGGATTTCTAACGAAATCCTAGTAAACAAAAGAAAGGCACCATCTGCATATGCACAAAGTTTCGAGATCTCAACATGGCTTGTCCCAAAGACAATTTCCCTGCCTCGTTCATTGACCAGATTATAGAATTTGTTATCACTCCACGAAACTACTTAGTAGTTATGGCTAAGTATGCCTGGTAACTTAAGAATTGAATACTTTTCAGTAGGTGGATCAATGGGATACTAAGAAAGCACAATGAAGAGATTACTTATCAGAATAACTTAATGAACCAATGCTTTTAGAAACTATCAATCAGATGCCATATAATAGGAAAAGGTATGAAGAATACTATTTAGAAAACCAAGTACATTGGAATGCAGGGTTTTGGACAACCAAGTACATCAGTAATGCAGGGTCACACTAAACAATAAGGAATTCCTCCATTCAAATCATGAGCATAAAGCTAAGCTAATTTAAACAGAGTACAGAATAGAAAGATGGATGAATAATCTGATAACAGCAGCAAAAGAAGACTGTGATTTTTGTATTAAGATTAGCAATCAAAACATAGGCCAAATTGTCTCCAAGCTTGAACCCTTTACTCAGTCTGAGTTCTTAGGATTTATAGCCTTTACAAACAGTCTTCAGATCCTCAAAACATGGATATGCTATACTAAAAATAGTAACTAGAACAGCAAATACAAAAAGATAGGAAAAGATCCCTCAAAACAAGGAAATGATAATGTGTTGGTCCCCTTTTCTCGTGTTGATAGTTGGTGAAGTGGAGTAAGCCTCCCAAGGCTGTTGATGACTCTTCCAAAAGATAGAATTCGAATTTGCTGAGTTGACCAAAAATCCTATATTTTTTCCATTTCGATTCAAAAAATGATGATCTGGGCAAAAACATTAGCTTGCTGCCCTGTAACAGCTTTTGCAGGCATTTTCTGACATGTGATATTGTGGGGCGATTTTGAATACCTTCTCAAGCTATAAATTCAAATATGAAAGCACCAGTGGATAGCTTATGATCTGTAGATAAAAATCAACTATTTGAACATGCAAAACGGACATTGGACGGCTGAGAAAATTGATTTTTTCCAAAGGCAGTTTTTTAGAAATTCTACAGGTTTCGGCAGTTAAGGTCATTCTAACAGACCGTATTAGCTGCCGAAACTGACCTGTTTCGGCAGTTAACTAGACTCTCACAAACAGGTTAAGCTACCGAAAGCTGAGATTTTAGATTTTAAAGACCAAAACTTAAATGAATGAAATCTTCAACTATACACTTCAAAAGAGGACCTCTTAATGGACTCTAAAAAATTTAGAAGGAAATTTTTTGACTTGATCCTATCACCTAAAATAATGAAAATTTGACTGGGTTATTTTAGGAGATAACATCTGGCTCCTACTCGGGGAAAGAATCCTCCCAGTGAGGTTCTAAGAATCCCAGAACCAAATGCCTTTCCTGGAGAAGACTCAAACAGAACTTAAACACTAGTGTTTCATTGGGCGTGGAGTCATATAGCCTGTGCCATTGTTCCCTCTGTAAACTTTAGATTGCCTGCCCTTCATTGAAAAATGACTTCCCAAAAGGAAAACTGTTATAACTACTAGCATCTTGTGGCCCAGTATATCTCCAATCTGGCTTCCCTGTCTGAAATGCAGCTTGCTTCAAGTCCGAGATCATGTATTTATCATAGCAGTGGGATTCTTCAATACCCAGGAACTTCCATCTTTCATCAGAAAAAGGATAGGAAGAGTACTTTTAGTTCACCTGATGGGCCAAGGACAATTATAATTTCTTGAATTGTATTTCCCATGAGTGATTGAAATTTGTCTATGAAACTGATCATAAGACCTTAGTAACATTCAACAGCTGTATGGCCATATAAGATAGGTATTTGGTCCACTCCGGCAGAAAGATACTCATCAATAGAATAACCACGCTGATCTCTATAGTAGATGTCCTCGTGAACTGACCAGTCGTATTGCAAGGGTGAAGCACGTTCAACAACTACCCACCAAACCTCAACCATGACACTATGAGCACCTGTCAATGTTGGTTTTACATGGAGGTTTCTGTTGATGTCATCACCACTTCTCTTCGAAGAGTTTCTGAATGCTCGTGGGTTTTCATATCAGCTGATGATAACAATTTCACTAACTGTAGAATAGCTCCTGCCTCTGCAAACCTGCATCTTTTATGCAGCCTGCTCTGCTTATTCAACAATAACTAAAAGTGATCTATGTGCTCATAAGAAGAGATTATTTTTCTATATACTCCTACATCTAACCAATAGATGTATATTGATCAAGTAACAGCATACTTCCAATGCAACCATGTCAGATTGTGATTTACATGCATCTTTGATCTTGACTCAAACAACAATGGAAGCCATATCATGTAGAAAATAGGTTTGAATAGATGATCAAACCAGCTTTCATCTATAAAGAATATTTTGACATTCATATTGTTCGTGGATTCTAGAAAATCAGCAATAGGATCATGAAAAACATGATGAAATACTTCTCCTCATTGTTGGTCGAACTGAGAAACAAATTGGTGCTGGATACCTTCACTGGTCTTAATGTTGAATGTAGGCTGCTCAACCCTTGTCGAAGAAACATGTAGGATGGATTGCTGATCTGAACTTTTCAGCTCCTCACCTTCTTCTCCATATTTGATGCTATTCCCCTGTGTCAGCACATCTAAAAACTGAAGGCTGCTCATAGCATATGCTGCTACAACATCAACACATTCAGGATCATGATTCACATGTTCTAACTGAAGATTAGACAGTCCCTGCAAATCTGGAAATTGTAGGCTGTATTCTTCAATCTCTGCAGATCTGAAACTGTCACTTGCAAATTTGTCAATCTGCTCAACATCTTCAAAATTTCCAGAGAGAAAGATCTGATCTTCATGACAACTAACAACAGTAGATGCGTTTGATATGATGTCAAAAGCATCACTAAGATTGTCATAGTGTGAATCACTGATCTCCCGATCATGATGAATAGTATCCTCTACAACAACATATTCTTTATGAGTGTCATTAACCACAGCATGCATACATTTCTGATCATCTCTTTGGTGGACAGTTGATATTTCAGAAGTAACCAAACCTTCATAAACCTCAGATGAAAACTAATCCCTATGATGGATATCTAAAGAAACTAATTCTTCAGATTGATGAAAAACAAAAATACTATTAATAGGAGAATCTTCAGCTCCTTTATCATCCATTTGTGGTTTATCTTGATAAGAAGGCACAGTATCATGAATATCATTAGAAAGATGATGGAGAGATCTTTCCTTATTTACATCTTCAGCCTTGTTATGCAAGTTAAATTCTTGACAACAATTATCAAATAAAACCTCATCTGGAAAGAACTTTTTGCAATGCTCATTGAATGCTTTATGAAAGTCTTTCAAAGATGAAATACATGAAGGAGGTAAAGAAGAATACCATACACGTGCATCACCATACAACGAATACATGAACATCTTCATACGAGCATATTCATGCTGCAGATCTAATAGGTCCATGCATTCATGAAACTTGAGGAGGTGTTCAGTAGGATTATCATCTTTATTCTCTTTGAAGATAGGTAAAAAAATCTCCTCATTCTGACATATCAGGTACTGCATGTGGGAAACCAGGAATTGAAGAGAAGTCAAGAGGTGAAAACCTCCGAGCCAAAAGAGAAGCAAATGCTTTTGACATCTGAATATTGTGGAGCCGCCACTAAATTCGTCCTTCATGGAGTCGCCAGATAGATGATTATAACCAATAAATGTCTACCCGTTTTCTATCATCAAAGAGTAGATCTATGTTGTCTCCCAGGAAGATCAGCTTCTCAACTCACTCCCTGGCAACGACACCAATTTGTTATCACTCCAGGAAACTACTTAGTGGTTATGGCTAAGTATGCCTGGTAACTTAAGAATTGAATACTTTTCAGTAGGTGGATCAATGGGATACTAAGAAATCACAATGAAGAGATTACTTATCAGAATAACTTAATGAACCAGTGCTTTTAGAAACTGTCAATCAGATGCCATATAACAGGAAAAGGTATGAAGAATACTGTTTAGACAACCAAGTACATTAGAATGCAGGGTTTTGGACAACCAAGTACATCAGTAATGTAGGGTCACACTAAACAATAAGGAATTCCTCCATTCAAATCATGAGCATAAAGCTGAGCTAATTTAAACAGAGTACAGAATAGAAAGATGGATGAATAATCTGATAACAGCAGCAAAAGAAGACTGTGATTTTTGTATTAAGATTAGCAATCAAAACATAGGCCAAATTGTCTCCAAGCTTGAACCCTTTACTCAGTCTGAGTTCTTAGGGATTATAGCCTTTACAAACAGTCTTCAGATCCTCAAAACATGGATCTTGTATACTAAAAACAGTAACTAGAACAGCAAATACAAAAAGATAGGGAAAGATCCCTCAAAACAAGGAAATGATAATGTGTTGGTCCCCTTTCTCATGTTGATAGTTGGTGAAGTGGAGTCAGCCTCCCAAGGCTGTTGATGACTCTTCCAAAATATAGAATTCAAATTTGCTGAGTTGACCAAAAATCCTATATTTTTTCCATTTGGATTCAAAAAATGGCGATCTGGGCAAAAACATTAGCTTGCTGCCCTGTAACAGCGTTTGCAGGCATTTTCTGACATCTGATATTTCGGGGAAATTTAGACTGCCTTCCCAAGCTCCAAAATCAAATCTGAAAGCACCAATGGATAGCTTATGATCTGTAGATAAAAATTGACTATTTGAACATGCAAAACGGACATTGGACGGTTGAGAAAATTGATTTTTTCCAAAGGCAGTTTTTTAGAAATTCTACAGGTTTCGGCAGTTAAGGTCTTTCTGACAGACCGTCTTAGCTGCTGAAACTGACCTGTTTTGGCAGTTTACTAGACTCTCACAAACAGGTTAAGCTGCCGAAAGCTGAGATTTTAGATTTTAAAGACCAAAACTTAAATGAATAAAATCTTCAACTATACACTTCAAAAGAGGACCTCTTAATGGACTCTAAAAAATTTAGAAGGAAATTTTTTGACTTGATCCTATCACCTAAAATAATGAAAATTTGACTGGGTTATTTTAGGAGATAACAGAATCTTGCACCAAGAGTGAGATTCTATCTTTTATGGACAATTTTTTTGGTTACAATCAAATACATATCAACCCCCAGGATCAGTACAATACTGCATTCAACACCCCATGGGGGACCTTTTCCCACAAATTCATGCCCTTCAAACTCAAAAATAAAGGAGATACCTGCTAGCAATCAATGGTATGTGTTTAATGACTTCACAAGTATTATTTTATCCTTCATATATGACCTCACAACTAATTTAAAGAAATGGGTATATGACCTTCAATATCTATGCACCATTTTTACGTGATGTCGTAAATATAACATCTGCTTGAAACCCATGAATGTGTCTTATATGTCACCATGGGGTGCCTAGTAGGGTTCATTATTTCACATGCAGGAATCACAATGGACCCTTTAAAAATTCAATCCATAATGGACTTACAACAGCTAGGATGCAACACTAGTTACAAAGTATCCAATGGATAGCTAACTCCCTCTATCACTTTGTCCAAGATTACGCAACACAAGCCCATGAATTTTTGTGGATACTTCATAAAGAAACCCCTTTCTAGTGGGATGACCATGCACAAATCTATTTCAAAGGACTAAAACAAGCATTAGACTCTACACCATTGATTTCCCCACCCAATTTCCATAAATATTTCACTCAACACGTATCATCATCTACTTACGCTATCACTAGCATCCTTTTGTAAAAAGATGATGATAATAATGAACATGCCATCTACTACATCAACAAGACATTAGCCATCCCAAAACTCAAGTATATACATGATGATAATCTCACATTAGTTTTTTTAGAGAAATAATCCACCTTAGTACCATTCTCATACACCTAGGTGACATTTTCATTTATTTTGTACTTATGCCATAATATCTAACATAGGTTATACTAATCAGTCTTGCTATACTAGGTGATTTTGGCTCATTTACTCACAGTTGAGGTGCTCTGTATTGATCATCCTTAAATTTGAGGACCTCTATTTTGATCATTATGTCAACCCATGCACCCTCATTGATGGCAGACCACTCCTTATCCCATAAAACAAGGAATATGTTCCACTAGGGGCGCTAGCTTGTGAATGTGGTTGTTTTTTGGTCTTGTTGGGAATTTATTTCCTCTTAGAGCCTCTCACACTCACACATGTGTTCACCCATGCCTATCATTCCTTCATTTATGATCCAACATGCTCCATCCATGTTCACACTTTCATTTGTGACTGTTGTGTATGGTTTGGGAGCATATTGGTCAACCTAGGGGGGTTTAGGGGTCAAATCCTATCTTGACACTTGGATGCATCCATATGTCCTCCAAGGGCTCATGAATTTTCCCAATTGTATAATATTTATGTACCATACATATATACAAGTCGTACACTAATAAAAAGATTAGTTATTGGCACCATTTATGTGTGTTATTTTGTTCTTTTTTATTGTTTTCTTGCATATTTTGTGAATAACTTAGATTGTGAATATTTACTTATCTCTTATATCTCATTATGAAGCAATTATCACATGGTATCAAAGCTTTGTGGAGCTGTAAATCAAAACCAAATTGTTTGAGTCATTGTCTAGGGATTGTTTCCATAAAATTTGAGTGTTTGCATTGCATGTACAATAGGATTTTTGTCACACTTTTCACAAAAAGAATGGACGAGACTCATTATTTTCTCAATATATTCAACTATTTCAAATGGAAAGCCAAAATTGTGATCCAGCTGAGGTTGAGAGTCATGTACAAAGTTACCATGGAGACTAAGACCGATCCCAACTCTACTATGGAGAACTCAAAGTACTTCAACAGAGTTGATGATGAATTTGTACTCTTTGTCTCATAATTTTGAGAGTCATTCTCTTCCATGTCGACAGTCTTGGCACACCCAATGAAGTTTGGATCAAGCTTGAGTCACTATTTGTGAAGACTGATGAGATGAGAGGCCACCAGATCGAAAATGAACTAATCTCACTGATTCCACCTCACTATGAGACAATCTGATACTTCTTCAACAAGTTCAAACCATTAGTGCTTCATATGAAATAATGTGGCATATAAAATAAATATTATCATCTCATATTGGCTATCCTTTCTAAGTTAGGTCCTGAGTATTTTGTGTTTTTTTCGACATTCCACTCAAGCAAGCTCACAGCTAGAAATTGGAGGATTCATGTGCTAGTAGACTTCATGCAGTCATTGAATCATGAGAAAGGAAAGTTAGTGAAAATGGGTACCATGAAACACACCAAGGATCAATCCCTTTCTTCTAGTGTGTTAAATCAATCCAAAGGAAAGAATAAAGTCAAGGATTTGAAGCAACAACGAGAGAAGGAGAATAAGCATTCAGATACAGAAAGCTCTAGTTCAACTGATGAGGATTCAAAATCCTGGAGGATCAAGAGTAAGAGATAGATACCCACATGTGTTTATTTTAAAGTTTCACATATTTAACTATATTTATTCATAAAGAATATGGACATAACAACCCAGATCCTAGTTGAGAACAATATTGATGTTCAAGAATTTGAAAGAAGAGGGGAGCACAATCAAGAAGATAGTAAGCTCATGCATGCTTTCTGTGTTTTTGAGAAACCAATTTCTCATATATATGTTTCAAATGTCTTTGTTTCTGATTTAAATTCTGATATATCATACTATGAAACCTCCATCCCTTCCTTGGAAGAAACCCCAAAAGTTTCCTTCATAAACTAGTCATTTTTCACTAGTTCCCGATGTGTCTTCTGAAAGTTATTTCCCACTCCATTTAGATCCTTCCTATTAATAATTTTAAGTTGATATACATATTATTACAATCATATACTATTTTCCCCAACCATTTGACTCCCAAAAGTCCCGACAAACCTCAATTTCACTAGTTAGAAAATCTCAAAATTGCATAGTTTCCAATGTTATGTCACTTGTGTATGTTTCCTTTATGTCTTGTATGTCATTCATTGGATGGAAAGACATGGAATTGGAATTAATGGGACTATTTTTCCATACGTATGGACATTTCTCATCACCTATGGTTCAATGTTCAAGTCTCCAAGCCATCCAAGTTTGCTCAACTGTCTGTGTGATATAGTTTCCCACTCTTCTCCCACTATGGACACATTCGCTCATGGAGGCACCATACCAATGATATTTTATGTTTTATAAGACATATATTCTGATATTTCAGATCCTCATGAGATTTTTTACAGATTTATGAAGGTGCTTCATCAAATTGTGAAGAAGATTCATGGTTTTATTCATGATATGGTAGCTACATATGAGGCAGATTTTGTTGAATCTTTTGATGTTATTTGGGAAAGAGTTTGCAGATATATATTTTCCATTATTGATTATGCTTCCAGATAAGAGTATTCTGGCAGAAAAATACATTCTTAATATGCTTCTTCGTCAGCAAATGATGACCATCAAGGTGCCTCTCCACATGTTCTTTGTCTACAACACAATGATGCAATGATGCATGATCTTGGCATCATGTTGGCACCCCAACAACTCCCATTCTTGTTTCAATAAATAAAGGGACCCCCACATAAATTTTCTAAATATTGGTTTTGTTTCATTTTATCTTCCTCTCTTTGATGGAGATTCATGCTTTTCTTTCTTTGATCTTTCGTTCTTTGCATTGTTAGTTCTTTGGCTTGGATTTTATTACATGAGGATTGGGTGTTTTGGATGATCTTGATTCTTTGATTTTGTAGTATCATGATTACTTAATGATGCTTACATGTCCTTATTTGAGTTTAGTCATGGTACTTATTTCATTTTTACATAATTAAATTTTCTTAATCCTTCTATTGTCTTTCCAAACTTTTTGATTCTTAAATGTATCAATGAATAATTGTGTACTTTGATGGGTTTTAATAATTCAATTACGTACTCATTTTTATGATTTCAATCCTCATCTTTCCAATTTTCATTTTAAAGAAATATAACCTTAACCTCGGTTTCAATATTGAAAGGATCGCTGAATTTTACTAGCCTTAAATTTTTTATAGAACATGACCTTTTGTGAAATGCTATATTAGGACAAATTTTAAATAATTTACTTAAGGCTTATTTGATAATTCTATCATATCCTAGAGGATATGTTTGGAAACAATGGGAGGATTCAATGATTCCCATTCATGAAGTGAATTATTATTTTTTACAAAGAATAATTATCTCTCCTTGTTGATAAACAAATTCTTCATCCTATCTAGATGGCTTACTAATATCTATATGTATAGAAGTATTTAATTTCTTCGAGTTGTCTAATTCTAATCTAAAAATAATATAGTGTTCATACAATATCTTTTGAAATCAATAATTATTGTTCTTATCTATTTATATTTAATATACTTTTAAAAGACAATATTAATGAATTATTTATATAATTGGCAAGTTTCATATATCATAAATAGAAGACACTATTTATAATATTTTCAATTGAAGAAAATTTATACGTGGTTTAAGTTTATTTTTTATGATAATACATATAAAAATGATTTACAAGAGATATTTTACAAAATAATTTATTCTAATTCTAATGAAATACTTGTCACAAATTTTTGACAAGAAGATAACATAAAGAAAAGGGACAACTCATCAAACTAACCAAAATACAAAAAATGAGAGTCGTGTACCTATAGAAGACATGTTTTTTCATGGACGATTGTGATCAAAATATGGGGAATTAGATCAAATTGTTGAAAACCCACTTTAGAAATGAGCCTATTTACCTTTAATCGTCTATTTTTTCCCAAACAAATGCACAAGATGTGAGATATTTGGTCATGTTTGAGCCATGTAGTTTTCCATAATTTCAGCAAACGTCCAGCTGTAAGATATATTTTCATGAGTTTGTTATGAGCCTTCTATCTATTTAAACAGAAGGAAGTCGACTTGTTGGAGGGGGCGTCTCCATATATATGAAGATGAATGTATTCTCTTTTGAAATCATTTCTTTTCTATGAACTTTGCTTTGTAAATATTTGAGGAGATGTTCCTAGAGGGAAGTATTTGGGAGAATTGGAGGGAATTTTCTTCCCAAAATTTATGTTTTTGCTTCTCTTGAGATTCAAGGATGGATGTAACATAAGCAT
>LPNX010720439.1:29636-45155 GCA_001517045.1 Pseudotsuga menziesii | reverse complement strand
TATATATATATATATATATATATATATATAAGCTCTTGTTTATATATGCTATATCTATGTTTTTGGCATATGTATATTGTGTGATTATATGCCAATATCATCTTCATTATCCCTTGAATTGTATATTATTCTTGAATTTGTTTAATTGATCACATTATTGTTTTAATGGTAAACTGTTGTTATTATTTTAATTATCTGTGTTGTCAAAGGAAACATGCTGTTTAAATTAGAATGATCGACTTTACATTTTTGTTATGATTCAAATAGTATTTATCTTAATTCAGGTTTCATGGTAGCATTAAGATTAACCATGCTCGTTTGCATGATAGGATAGAAGTATATTAGTTAAATTTTATTTTTAATTTTTAATTATAGTTTTATTTATGAATGGAAAGCTATAGTTTAATAGCTGCTAAATTTGTGTAATTTGGCAATTGCTAAATCTGTGTATTTACAATTGTTGAAATTTATATTATAGTTATTTGTTTTTCATTTATTAAAAAGTTTGCAATAAAATATTTTAAAAACCAAAATAGAGACTCTCCTTAAGAGAGAAAAATGCATATTAGACATAAACAACTAATTTTTATTTAGTAGTTGTTAAATAGGAATTTTATTGTAGATTGATTAATATAGTTTTTAGATAAGTATTTAGTTTTAGTTTAGTTGTTTTAATTAGGATTTAGTTTAGCTTTTATAAATTAGTTTGGGATATAATTTTTCTAATTTAAAGTGGTAAGAATCTCCTTGAGAGAGTGAAACCTTAAATGGCAGCAGGACCACAATCTGCGAGAATCAACTAATCCAAACACACCAGAAGCTACAATAATAAACTTGTGTGGGTTGATTCTCCTTAGTTGGGCTCATTCATAAAATCCGTCCAACAAATGGTTCTATAAGGATTACCATGAGGTGAAACAAATGGTCTTTGTTTTTATATGTTTATTATTTATTCATTAACCATTTATCTTCTAGCTCTTATAATTCATTATTTTCTGTTTCATGCTTCTATGTTGTCATACACACATCATAGGTGTCAAAACCCCATGATTTCACAAAAAAATATTTTTTTTTAAATGTAACATAAATTGTCTATAGTTGCAGTTTGATAACTACTAGTGTCTAGTGGAAAAATGAATCAGATAACCAAAGTAATGATTACCTCAAACACATAAAAACTAATACTACATTAATTTTGATATGTTATGTATATGATCTGCATTCAGTTACTTCTAGTTAGACTGATGATTTGATTTGTCAAGTAGGTGAGAAGTTATGTTCTAATTGGAGCTTACTTAGCAATTGCTAACTCAGCTAGGATTATGGATCTTATAAGTTTAACAGGTAAATTTTTAAACAAGTAGGAGTTTGTTAAAGCGTTAAATCCAAATGTGCTTCTTTAGCATATATAAAATGCTAGAGTAAAAATTGATTATTAGAGATCAAGGATACTATGAGGTAAAGTAACTTTTCTTTATTGTTTTGCATTTAAGACATCATTTTAAGTGTATGTCGTAAAGAACAATAACCTTTCTATACTCATTGTCTTTCATTAGAATGAATTCTACTTCGGAAAATTCTTCTTTCCAGCTATAAGTTAAGTTACTTACAATTTCTATATAGAGCTCATGATTCAGTATGACAACACTTTTACTGAAATAAGGGTTTAATGCTTTTGTTATTTCTAGCATTTAAAATACTTCTTATAAGCATGGAAATAAATCTAAGGCCTTCCAAGAGCAAGATTACAATTGAACCCTTAGTTCTATTTTTAATTATGCTCTAGTAGAGGAAATTTATCAGCTTATAATTGTATTATAGTTATAATGTTCACTTGCACAATAGTCATCAAGTTACGATTTCGATCTTCCGAGTTTTCTTCATGACACAAGTATTGTAGCAAGATTTCATTACCATATCATTTATTAATAGTAATAAGTGATACTATCCTTAATATTGGATAGTCTTACTATATTTCATTTACTATGTCTAATCTAACATTGGTTTGATTCATTTAGAGTTCTGGTTCCTTGTGGAAACCACAAGATCAGCGACTTCCAAGAAGTTTAACTCACACCAAGGAACTAAAGACTATACATATAAATGTAAGAGTTATTCCAAGGTTAAATACTATTTATTTTTATATACACATTGTGGATTTATAAACTAATTTCTTACCCATTAGTGTTTACATAAAACTAGTTCTAATAACATAGTCATGGATCATTATGTTGGTATAAAATAGTCAATAGTAGTACTATCAACTCATGTTCAAAGGCCTTTACTATACTAATGATATTTCCATAAATGTTTTACCAAGAAAGATTACAAGGTTATCATAAAACAAGGATAATGATGCAATTATAAGTTTGGGTTTTTTACCATTGCTTGAGTTTATGGTATATCATTGTAATGATATGTTTTTGACTTTGTAATTACATTATCATTGTTGTGGCTATTTAAATTATTGGTAATAATTTGAATTTCCTGACAGTGGAGTATAAACTATACCCTTCGATCCATTGTGGAATGACTATTTCAGTGGGCACATGGAGTAGCCTCCACCATGCAATGAATGATTTAAAAGTTTGCAATGCAACCCTATCTTATTCATTTTTCATCAAGGGTTTTTATTTGCACTGTCTGGTTTCTCTATGGCCATGAGGGCTCGCTTGTCTCATGTTTCAGCTTCATCGTGTGTTTGGTGAAGTGCTGCAACTCTTGCATGAGGGTTGAAAGATACCCAGCTCGTATTTTGGTTCTTTCTGTAGTCACTGTTTCATCGTGAGAGTGGTGTTACTCTGTCCATGGTTTTGAGTGTCGGTTCCTTTCATTGCATTTTCCCGAGGGTTTAACCTTCTCCATCGTTGGTGATATTTGGAATGTGAACCCTGTTGCCTCTGTCATAGGTGAGCACAAGGGTTTATTCTTCAAAGTGTATTGTTCATCAGGCTGGTTTGATTTCCTCCTCGAGTCTAGATTCCTTCTCCTTTAGGTAAGGAGCTTATCACATTAATTTTTTAGATTTCAAGTTACAGTTTTAATAATTTGATAAATACAGCTCTTAACTATAATATTTGGGTTTCCTTGCAGGTGACAATTCATACACAAGCTTGGAAGGATTCTCTCCAACACTGGTTGACCTCTATACCAACAGGTAAGCCCCGGTTAAAACGTGTCAACTCCTTGTTTGCGATGGTTAAGGGAAAAAGGGTTTTCAGTGGAAAGGAAGCACTGCTTCGGTTCCTCCAGTCTTTAGATGCTTGGTTTTCAGTTTTTAACTAGTTTTTTTGTTATAAAAACCCTTTCCTATAGAAGGGCAGCTCTGGCTTCTATGCTGTGACTTGTATTTAACTTTTCTTGACTTGTAAAAGAAAGATTTACAGCCTTATGGCTAAGTAATATCATACTTGGTTTCTTAACTCTATGGGGATTCTCTTGTCTTCATGGTATTTACTTAATCTCTATTTAAAATACTCTGTTAGATTATACTTTGTCTTATGAAGGATATTTTGTGAGTGAAGTTTGCTCTTCTTTACTGTCAGTGAAATAATTTTTACTGTTAAATATTTCTCTTGTAATTAGATAAGGTTATTATGAAGGCCGTAAGCTCATTCTTAAGGTAAAATTTATATATTTATACTTATTAGTTAAGATAGAATAACTAGGGTTTACTGAAAAGAACCCTTGCATAGATGCATTCTTAAGTTTATTAGTTTTGTGTGGTTTCTATTTACTTCTTTTTCGTTGTTACAATGGTATTGAAATTATCTAACCTGTTATTGAAATATTTTATTTTCTTTTAAAAATAAATGAGTTTGTAAAAAAAATATTGTAAGTTCTTGAGATAATACTGTACCCAAACTAGTGCATACTTATAGTATTCTAGTTTCATTTTTTTATCCTATTTTTATAAAATAAGTTTATGAAAGAAAATAAAAGAAGAACTAGGGTTTCGACCCTAAGGTTTGACTTACACAGATTTAGAGCTTGTCTGCTAAATAATCATTTCGTAAATAGGTAAATTCATAGCTTAATTCTATTTACTGTTTATATTTATAATTACATTTGTTTACTATTCTGTAACTTAGTAAAGATTCATAGTTATGTAAGGGTTTAAACAATAACTCTATAACTTTGATTGCTTTTTTTTTATATAAAGGGTTGTAAACATAATCCTATTCTAGTATATATTAAATAATAGTTTAAGATAAAAGATTTAAGTGTGGTTATTACCTTGTTTTAGATACTTAACTGTATATTCTATAATTTTTATTGAATCAATCTATTTCTTTACTATAACTCTAGTGTAGTTCTACTGTTTCTTTTCCAACATTTTTACCTAGTTATATTCATTAAACAGTAAACATGAATAACCATAACTCTGTTCTTACATAATAATTTACACACTGAATAAATTACTCTGGTAGATACAGATACAGAACCCCATCTATCAATTTCAATCTCTTATAGTTTTCTTCATCTATTTAAAGTATTCTAACTGTGCTAGAGTATGGCCTGGTTTTCCAGGTGTGGAAAAACACAGTCTAGAAATTTATTTTCATTCTAACACCTTAGTTTTCTAAATTAACTAGATTTCTTTAACAATCTAAAAGGAATACTAAATTCTAACATATCACAAACTGAACTTTAACATTCACATATATCACTTGAACTAAGATTTATTTAACTAACACAGTAAAACTAACTAACATAGAACCTATTTAGGACATACGACAACAGCATTAGGAGGTTGTTCCTCCCTACCAATTTTCTAAAGAGTGCTCAAACAATGCTTCCTTAGGACCCCCGAGCCTATTCCTGGTCTTCTTGGCTGAGAATTGGTGGAGAATGCAAACAGTAGAACCCTTTGTCAACTGACTAGTTCAATATATCAGTAAAACTCTGCTCTCAACAAGATGATCTTCAGCTTAAAAGCTACAACTAGATCAATCAGTAGTTATCCCCTCAAACACTTTCCAGATTTCCCTTCCATTGAATTTCTTTGAAGTACATTCATTCAGCCTGAATGATCACTTCTCTAGAATGAGCAGCCTCAGCTCTCCTCAATGGAATTTTTTATAAAGATTGCCTAGATCTTTTGGGTTAGTTGTCATTAATTGAGCCACCTACTCTGATTCCACTTTCTTGGGGAATCGTGACCCTAAATGTAGGGAGGTTGCCACTTGCAACAGTTGGAAGTGGTTTGAGGATGCTACCATATTTCAGTTTTCTTTCCACCCAGTCTCCTCCACCAATTTGACCAATAAACACTCTTTTAACAACTCTCCTAAGCTATTGTCTCCTTCTTTATTTATTTATAAACAAAATATTCATATTTACATTAAATATCCTTGACCTTGCTGATTCATCAATTACAACTTAGCATAAAATTTAACATATTATCCTCAAATAATATTAAATAATATAATTTTTTTTTGTTGCAAAATTGGGTTATGTGACATACACACCCCCTTAAAGCATAACATCATTCTCGATGTTATTTATTCTTCATCCTTAGAATTCCTTAAGAATAGAATTGGATATGCATCCCGCATATTAATTTCAAATTCCCAGGTGGCTTCCTCTGGACTAAGGTGCTTCCATTGCACCTTCACTTGACCAATGGTGCAGTTCCGAAGTGTGATCTCCCTTCGCCCGAGGATACAATATGGTTTCACCAAAAAATCTCCTTCTAGTTCCACCTGTACATCATTCTAGTTAACAATATGAGTATCATCATGAACATATTTATTTAATATAGAAATGTGAAAAACATAATGAATTCTTAAATTCGGAGGTAATGCTAATTGATAAGCTACTTGTCCAATCCTGGACAATATTTAAAATGGACCACAGTAACGAGGTGCTAGTTTGGCACAACTACCCAACCTCAGAGAGCTCTTTTTGGGTCTCACCTTCATGAACATATGTTCACCTACCTGAAACTCCTTTGGAGTTATTTTAAGGTCTACTTGACTTTTCTATCGATCCTGTGCAATTTTCAAATTACCTTGTACCTGATTTACAATTGCTTCCATTTCCTTCAATAGTTCAGGACCTAATACTAATCTATCTACCAAATTACTCCAAGAGATAGGAGTATTACATTTCCTTCCATACAATACTTCGAAAGGACTAAATTTGTCTGACGCTTGATAATTATTATTATAAGCAAATTCTACTAGATGCAAATAATCCTCCCATTTACCTGTCTGGTCTTTCACATACATTCTTAGTAAATCTTTTAGTAATTGGTTTCCTCTTTCAGTTTGTCCATCTGTTTGAGGATGGAACAAAGTACTAAAATTTAGTGTAGTGTTTAATCCTTTAAACAGAGATTTCCAAAAGTTACCTGTAAATTTAGTATCTCTATCTGAGATTATAACTTTTGGTATTCCATGCAGTCGAAAAATTTGCTTTAGAAAGATATCAGCTATGTTTGCAGCTTTATACGTAGTTTTAATAGGTATAAAGTGAGCTACTTTACTTAATTTATCGAGCACTACCATGATGGAATCATTTAAATTTTGACTTTTAGGAAGTCCAGTAACACAATCGAGACTAATTATCTCCCATTTCTAGCTAGGAATGGGAAATGGCTAAAGTAATCCAGATGGATGTTAATGTTCAGTTTGCATCTGTTGACATTCAAAACACCTAGCGATATATTCTTCCAGTTCAGTCTTCATGTTTGGCCAAAAATATTCTTTTCTTAACATAGTTATAGTCTTCTGATAACCTGGATGGCCTGAGTATGGAGTTTTATGAATTTCATCTAGAATTAATAACTTAACTCTAGGTACATTAGGTACATATATTCTACCTTTGTATAGTAAAAATCCTTTTTCATTCAAACTATACCATTTACTTAAGCTTTCTGTTGGATTTTCTTTCGTTTTAGCTTGTAAATTTTGGTAAATTTCATCTTGTTCTATCCCTGTTTTAAGTTGTTCATCTAGATCTATTGTATAAGTGCAAATAATTGCTGTAAAGTTTAGCCTTCCATTTCTACTTAATGCATCAGCAACTTTATTTTCTTTCCCTTTAATGTGCTAAATTTCGAAATCATACTCACTTAGAAAAGCTATCCATTTAGCTTGTCTAGCATTCAGATTAGGCTGATCTAACAATTATTTTAGTCCTTTATTATTGATCATTCGAATAAATTTTCTGCCAATTAGCTGATGACGCCACATCTTTAGAGCATGTATAACAACAGCTAATTCCAGATCATAAGTTGCATGATTATTTTCATGAACCTTTAATTTCCTAGACTCATAGGCAATAACATTCTCTTCTTGAGTCAATACTCCTCCTAAACCATCATTACAGGCGTCAATACACACTACAAATTCTTTATTTGGATCAACTATTCTTAAAATAGGTGCACTGGTTAATAAAAAATTTAACTTTTTAAATATATCCTTGCATTTCTGGTTCCAATGAAATTTCTTTCCTTTCTTCTACAAAGTAGTTATCCGATTTGTGATTCTCGAAAAACCTTCAATGAACCTCCGGTAATAACCGGTAATTCCCATGAAGGATCGAACATTAGTTACATCCTTAGGAACCAACCAATATTCAATCGCTTTTATCTTTTCTGGATCCATTGAAATCCCTCCCTTAGTCACCACATGACCTAAGTACTAGATTTTATCCTTAAAGAAATCACATATACTAAACTTTGGAAAGAGTTGATGTTCTCGTAACTGTTGATGTATATGTAACTTTGGAATGTATTCTTCTATGTATTTTATATATTGTAACCCGATGTTTATTCCAGGATGTTTCTATTATGTATTTGAGTCATGTTGTCATGCCCTGATGTTCCTATCGAGAGGATTAATAATGTAAACAAGTCTTGTCAAGTCATTAGGTAAGTCCCCACAGTTTTGGAGCACTTGAGTTATTATACACTAATTAAGGTGCAGGCTCGAGTAAGTAATTGTTAGGTTGAGCCTACGTGAGAAAATGCACTTCAAGTGAATGGATGAATATAAATAGAGAGTGAGAGTCTCTCTATTTATCACTTGTACAACACATCACTTGCTCTCTCAAGTGTGGCGCACTAGTGGAGAAGGAAATATACTGGGACTAGAAGACTACTACTGTCGGGAGTGCATATTACTATTTTTCGGTCTTACATCTTGTGGTGATTCTATATTTGAGGAAGTTGCAGGGTTTTCTCCATTTATGGTTTCCCTGATCAAAACTCTTTCTGTCTCTTGTCTCTTGTGATGTGATTATATTATTGCTGTGCTTGTTATTCTCTCAATGAAAAGATCCTAACATAATGTTAGCCTAAAATGTTGAAAAACTAACATGGTATCAGAGCTAACCTGAGAAGAAGACACTGTGCAGCTGTGGGAACTAGGTCCTCCTATTTTTTGGACCTTCCTCCACATATTTTCAGCAAAAGTAAGGTGGAACAACTCTCCTCCTTAAGGCGCATCTTTCTGTCGAAGCGGAATTCAATTTTGAGCATTTTCAGTTTCGATGTGGAAATTAGGGCTTTCAACAGAAGAGGAAATTTTGAGTGAGACCAACATAGGATCGTTCTGCTCATCAAAACCAAATTTTAGAGACTTGGATCAATAAATTTGGTTGGGTGAAACTCCAGGAAAGTCAAACCCTAGTTTGACCCTGAGCTAGGAAAAACCCTAATACTAAAACTGCTAATTTCTGGTACAGTCGCTTTATTCCGAGTTTGGCGAAGTACCAAAAGCTGAAAATTGCAAGGACTGAAGAAAAAATCCTGACGAACACTGTGCCTAACAATCAGCCTCATATTCACTATATTCTGGGAGATATGATCCCTCCAAGTTAGGGTTCCAGCCTCTTACAGAATTTATCCATAAACAGGACACCAGGGGATAGTTGCAATATCTTGGGCTACAGAGGTCCAAATGAAATTCTTTAAGCTGTTCCAAAAATTTCATGTAATTTACTTTTGGTTTTCCAAATATCAGACTCAGAGGATGAACCAGTGACACGTGGCATTCCGTACAACTTCGTTGTTCTAAACAGTCCTCTAACGGGTCACCTTGGGAAAAGGATCATAAGTCCCAAATGGTGAAACCAATTCTAATGAAACCTATGGGTCTGGATCAGAGACATTCGAGGTTACCTCAGTACAAAATTTAAGCTATAGAGGAGCATTAATGTCAGAGATATCATAGAAACAATAACAGGCATTTCTGCAGAAGAAATCAGAAAATTAGGGATTCCTGTTCCGGGAGCTTCCCTCCACTATTTTCAGAAAAGGAGTACATTGAACAACTCCATTTGAAGAGATATATCTGTTTATCCAATTATATCTGAAAGATTCCAAGTTTTGAGAATTAGGGTTTCTATGGCAATCCCTAGATCAGCCAGCTCCGGAACCAAGACGGACACCTCAAATCGGTAAGATCTAATCCTTTGCTATTTTCATTTGAGGTTCTCATTTCAAAGTGATCTATCACATTAGCTTGATGATAAGCTTGGTTAAGTTGACAAATTCCAAGACTAGAAGTATATGATCTCTCTGAATAAAATGGATTGGACACCTACATGAGTATATAGGTTCCAGTTTCAGAGGGAGACGAGGTTAGAAGCCTTTCACAAGAAGAACTTGGTAAAGGCCAAAGAAGACATCATACTCATGCTGCAGAGGATGATGAACCATCCAGAAAGAGATCCAGATATGAAAGTGAAGATTCTTCAAGCAAGGGTGAATATGTTCTAATATTAGCTCTCATAGGTAACATTACTCATGGTAGTGATGATTGGCTTATAGACAGTGGGGCTTCCAAACATATGACAGGATTCAAGGAATCCTTTGTAAGACTGTCAGAACATGAATCACCTCACAAGGTGAAACTAGGAGATGACTACCAATATCCAATAAAAGGTAGTGGGGAATATTCATACAATCTAGACTCTGGTAAGTCTCTAACAATGAAAGAAGTATTGTTTATTCCAAGACTCAAGAAGAACCTTCTCTCCATTTTAGCATTGATGCAAAAGGAATGCGGGTTGCATTCATAGATGGTCAAGTCATCATGTGGCCAAAAGGAAAGACTATCAATGATGCGGTAGTGATTGGAGAACAAGAAGGAGGCTTGTACAAATTGAAGGGCCATCCAGAACAAGCCTTGATCCATGACATAGTAGAGCCAAATGAGATTTGGCATAGAAGGCTTGCACATGTGCATTACAGAGCACTACCTATTGCAAGCAAAGTTGTTAAAGGTCTTCTAGAATTTCAAGCTATTTGAAGGGAAGAACAAAAATCAGAATATGACCTAAAGAAACCAGTTGAAGAATGTGAAGATCTAGAATGCAGAGACCATGCAGTCATAAGAGTCTCTTGAATCAAAGAACAACTTGAAGCAGTAAAATAAGAAGTGAAGAATGCAGAAGTGGTGATGGCCATTTTGAATGGCCTCTCAGGATCATAGGATTCATTCATTTGAGGAATATGTGCCAGAAGAAAGTGATTGCTTTAAATAGACTCTAGGAAGATAACTCACAAGAAGAAGAATCTCGAGAAGAGAAGGTGGGAGCAACTAAAGATCAAGCTCTTACCATCCAAAGAAGATCCCTCAAGCGATGAGGAATACGAAGATATGAACTCTTGAAGCACCTCTTATCCTATTTAGCATTTGGATAAGAAATGATGCTATCATGAATGAAGAAGACGATGAAGCTGAAGGCTCAAGAAGTAGTGTACCCATGAAACAAATAAAGATAAGTATTCAATTGTCATTGTTTTGTTATGCATTTCTTTATATTCAGTTATTGTATTATGCATGATAGGATGTTTGCATTAATGAAAATATACTACTAATATGCATGCGATGGGTAAGTAGCTCATGGTGCTATACAACTCTCCATTGCTACTTATCTAGAATGAAACCTCTTTGCTGACATATTGGATTAGTGCACAATCTCAATGTTGTCCTGGTAGAGATGGAAGGCATATAGAAAGTTTCAATGAGATATGGATGAATGTTGTATTGGATAAAGTAGTTGCATGATCAGATATTTATGCATAAGTGTTTGCCAGTATAAATATTCCTTATGAAATGTTTCTAATCATACAATTGCATTCAACTTGTAGGAAATACTGCATACATAATTGCCTACAAGCAAAGAAGAATGAAGAATTGTTCCGAAGAGCAAGTGACAACATTTCAAAATGAAGAATAATATGACGAGTGCAGTGACATCATTGATGCAAAACCTTCCAGCCACCAAGAAGGAAGGGAAGACCAGTTCAAGAAGAATGATGTCAAGGCGCAATATCAAGACCTGAAGAGAAGTTCATAGTTCCCACGGGGCCGTCACCTAGGGACCAATATGATATCATGTCTATTCATATTGGGGGGGTTAAAAATAAAAAATAAAAAATCAATATATTGGGGGTATATTAGGGGTAACTGGGGTTTTTTTTTACTATTTAAATATCCAATATGTTGGGGTATGTTTTATTCAACATTTTTTCCTGAGCTGTTCACCAGTCCTCCAAGCCTTGCCTGCTAGGCGCCTACAAACTCCTTTGCTTGTGGTCTGAGTGCACCTTCACCAAGCCAAGGTGCCTGCGAACTGGGTTTAGGGCATTTTTTCCATCGTGTGGCTGGATAACAGGGCGTTTTTTCAAATCCCCGCAGTGTTTTCTGGAAAATGAGGGCATTTTACTCCTTGGGTTTTTTGTGGGTTTTCTCCACATTTTCTCCATCATGTTTGCTGGATAACAGGGCATTTTTTCCAGCAGCATTGCAGTGGTAGCAGTGTTTTTTGGAAAACGAGGGCGTTTATTCACCGTTTTGTGGTGGGTTTCTCTAGTGCTGGAGGAGGCACATTGGAAAGCCATTGCATATCATTCTTGGAGGTATGCTGTAGTGTGTTTAATCTTTGATGAAAAATGTCTGTACTTCTTTTTGTGAGATAGCAGAGATAGTTTCTTACCCATCAGTAGTTCCAGAATCAATAGCATGGTCAGAATAGTAATTCCTAGAATCACGAACTAGATCTTCTACCTATGCTTTTTCCACTGATGAATAAACTCTTGTTTATAGGTCAACTACAATGAGATCCACATCTCTAACTATTGCTACCTTTTCCATTGCTAATGTTGCTCTCTTTATGCGGCCTATACCCTTGCATATGATGAATCAATGGGTTATGTATGGATTTCAAATTGGAAGAAATGCCAGTGGTCTAGGAATAGATCCAATTGACCGAGTTTACTCCAACATTGACCCATATTCTGTTGCAGGACCAAATTACCTTCACTTTGTTCCAGATTCATTCTATTTAGACCCAGTGCCAGTAGCATATGTTTAATACAGGGTAGTCCCTCCCCTAGAACATTCAGTACCTTATTGAAAGAGAAATATAAGCATTCTCCTATAGAGGAATGTATCCATAAAGATAGTCAGGGGCCGTTTAGTGGGTGTTTTTATTGTTCAATATTTTGTAGTTTTTGGTGTCAACTGCTTTAGCATGCCTTGCAGTTTTTTGGTAAATGGTTTTAGTTGTCACACGGGTTTTCCCACTTAATCTGCTCGAACTGACTCAGATACAACTGGCATTGCTGTTGGTGGTTTTCCGGGCTGCCCATGGAGTGGATACGCCTTTTCCAAAGTATAAACCCAATTGATGGCTACTATTGCCCCGAGCCAGTTCAAAATAACTATGTCTCCTTTGGAACTCATGATAATCCCTGAGCACGGGGAAAGAGCATTTAAGTTTTTTGGTAAATGGTTTTATTTGTCAGTTCCATGATGTTTACGAAATCAGGCTTGAAAATCAAAGATTCTTACAAACTAAAGTTAGTAGAAATATTCACACCCTGGATTACAAAGCACTTAGCATTTGTATGTGATATTTTGCAGTGCTTTTTTGAAATATTGTTAGGCATTGGCTGCCAGGCTGGAGATCTGCTAGAAAATCAGGTTAAGGGTCAAAGTTCAATGTAGGTAGAAGATTTCTTCTAGGAAAATACATAATCCTTGTGCTTCTTTTCAATCGCTGATCTGGTCACTCCCAAGTTTGCGATCTCATCCAGTTCACCACTGTAATTTTTCCCTTGTCGTCACTCATTCTGTGTATTTTCAGTAGCTACCATTGACAGGTGTGAAGAGCAATGTACACAGATTTTCCTGATGTTGGGTGAGAACGTAGGAAGGCCTCAACCTTTAATGCAAATTTAGAAATTCCACCTCAACCTTGAGGTTTCTTGGATGAATTTGCAATGTTAAATTACATCAGCATATACTTCACTTCTTTTATCTGCTATAGCCATACTTGTATTTGTAGCTGCATACTAGTACTTCAGAAATATCGATCATATCTAGATGACATGCTTTCATTCTCTTATTGTTGCATTTCCTAATAATCCAGACAAAATTAATGCTCTTCCTTTACTATTGTGAAAGAGACCACAGTCTATTTATAAAAGTAGTCATATTAGCAGTTTGAAAAATAATGCCCTAGGGTGTTTTTATTGTTCAATATTTTGTATTTTTTGGTGTCAACTGCTTTAGCATGCCTTGCAGTTTTTTGGTAAATTGTTTTAGTTGTCAGTTCCATGATGTTTACGAAATCAGGCTTGAAAATCAAAGATTCTTACAAACTAAATTGAGTAGGAATATTCACACCCTGGTAACTAATTCTGGTAACCTTATAATGATAATAGTCTGTGATATTTGTACACACATCCGAGGTCACAAAGCAGCCTATTTTGTGCTTCAAAATTCTTAACGAGTTGAGCCCAAAAAGCTATTATAACCCATGAAATTCATTTGTAATTTTTAAGAAAATAAGTTTCTTCCAACAATTGTAAAGTCCTTTGCAAATGAAATCAGCCAGATTTGAAATGTAACATCAGATAAATTTTCCATCTGATATGTCATATACCCATTCTGTAAAGTCCACCCACAATATCAATTCAAGTGAAGTGTCTCCAGAGTGGAAACTTAACATTTATCTCCCTTTCCATGCCAATCTTTCGATTTTTTTAGCCAAATACACTGCTTCAGTACCACTACAATTGCATGTTAACAAAACAATAAAAATGAAGAATAAACCATACAATCAAGTATTAACTTAAGACTTTCAAACCTAGCCTGGAAGAATGAAATGAATGGAGAGACTCTTTAAGTTCATCCTCTCTACTTTCCCCTGGATTTCCCAGTATCCTTTCTTATTTCCCACTCTAGTGTTTACCTTTTGTCACCTGCCCCCAATTCCATTACATATGAAACACATACTTTCAATATCCTTGCATTTTTCTCTGTTTCTGATTTGTGTAAAACCATTATGAATGTGTCCACATTTAAGTGATAGGCTAATGATATAGCAAGGGACATGATTACATTTAAAATGCAATAAACACATATTTCATTAAAATTGGAAACTTTTTATTACAAAAACATAACCAGAATTGAATTTTTTTGTTATTTTCAAATTCTAGATCCATAGTTTAATTCTAAATTTAATGAAATATGTGTTAATAGCAAATGATACTCCACAAACTTCTCATAAAGTTAAGCCCAAATGATTTTCATATGTTGAGCAGCTGCTTGTTTATGGCTATTAACATGGTGATGGTTCATAGAGAATTTATTTTTGGCACCATATTTATTCATTTAGTTATGATAATAGCATGCATATTTTATCGTTACTTGCATAGTACCAAAAACCAAGTGTGCTTTGAATTTGAAATCCAGCATGGATAGGGATTGAACACAGTGAGGTCCATGCTAGTAACATGGGCACTTGGTATGAAATTGGGATGAACCAGTTATTTTTGGTTTGTGGTTTGTCTCCCACTATGAATGTATTGGTTATGCCAAGGATTGTCTATGGTTTATTTTGTGTTATATCCTATGTTGCTAAGGTGTATGCACCCATTCTTAAGGTACAGTTCTCTGGTGCAGTATGCAATTTCCATACGCAATGCAGGTTCAACACCAGTGTGGGATGTTCACCCAATCTTTTCTAGGAGCACACCCCAGGGCCTACATCATGGGACATTCCCAGCAGCTGAAATCTGTTGGGGACTGCAGCCACTATCCCCATCATAAAACTTAAATAGGGGAAAGGGGGTGACGTCCCCACAAATAACCTGAAAAAAGAACCCAAAAAAACCCTAAGCTTCCAAAAGAGGAGGGAAGAGTAAATTATTTATCATTCATTATTTAAAATTATGACTCGGTATAGTGGGAATTCTTCGAAATGCAAACATGGGTGTCTCAGCCATGTATCACAAAGCCCTTTTGGTTGATTTAAGTACACCTCTTCCTTAATAACACAATTTAAATTAAAAAATGTTTTTTCCATACATCTGATATAAAGATCAATCAAAACAAAAAGGCAGGACATAATGGTTTTGATAGTGGTAAACCTGGCAACTCACATCTTGTCAAAATCAACTCCCTCTTTCTTGGAGAGCCCTCTAGCATCTGTAAATTTTCCTTTAATATTCAAACTAGGGATAAACAGTGCATTCAAATGGAAAAAACTAGT
>LPNX010720439.1:0-29334 GCA_001517045.1 Pseudotsuga menziesii | reverse complement strand
TTTGGTAAATGGTTTTAGTTGTCAGTTCCATGATGTTTACGAAATCAGGCTTGAAAATCAAAGATTCTTACAAACTAAAGTTAGTAGGAATATTCACACCGTGGAGTACAAAGCCCTTAACATTTCTATGTGATATTTTGCAGTGCTTTTTTGAAATATTGTTAGGCATTGGCTGCCAGGATGGAGATCTACTAGAAAATCTGGTTAAGGGTCAAAGGTCAATGTGGGCAGAAGATTTCTTCTAGGAAAATACATAATCCTTACACTGCTTTTCAATTGCTGATCTACACACATGCATATGCATATTTGTGAAAAATAGAGTCGAACCAGAGATTCACTGCCTGTTCTTGGCCACCTTTCTCGAGTACCAAGAGATTTGCTAGGATTGTATAAGGCTGACCTAATATGACAATTTATTCTACCAGGTTTGGCAGTGTTTTTAAATTTTTCTGTACAAGGTTTAGACAATCTATGCTGTAATTCTGTACAAGGTTTATACAATCTATGTTGTAAAGTGAATGATATTTAAAAATTTCTTCATAATTCAATATTTAATGTTGCTGCTTTTGCCATATGAACTATTACAACTAATAAAAGTATCAATCTTAAACTCAGAGGGCAATTAAAACAATCATAAATATTTTTGTTTTATATGAATGTTTATTCATATAGCTATTTAATTTGTGACCTGTATGTAGCTTGTTATATCAACTTTCAATAGACATGTGATAAGCTGTGCTCAATTATTGATATAAAATCATAATGTATTTTGTATTAAAATTCTTCAAGGCTTTTTAGAAAAAGAAAAAGCTCATTACACAAAAATTCTCCATATAACCAGCCTGTCATTTGTCCTTTCACCTAAAAGTACCTCCTTTTAACTTCTTCACTATCTTCTACAGGCATTATCATCACATCTACTATTTTGTTTGCTAGTTCAACTCCTTTTAAACTTTCTGCTGCCATTGGACATCCATAAATTCTTAATTTCTGAAGTGTTTTCAAATGCAAATAACTAGATGGTAATGTCCTCAATGCTCCTTATTCCATCACAATAAACATTTGAAGTGAAACCATAGCTCCTTCCTCTACCTTTGGTAATTCCACTAAGTTATCTAACCCAACAATGGAAAATATTTCCAACAAAGAAAATGCCCCTGTTTCTCCAAATTCTTCAGCAAATTTCTTTAAGTGAGTACATCTTATTATCCTTAATTGTTTTAGACTTTCCAGCTTGTGTAAATGTGGAAGTTCTTCCAACATACTACAATCAGTTAATTCAAGGTTGCTCATATTGTGAAAATTACAAAAATTACTCTCCAATTTGACCAAATGAGGACATTCTAGTACTATCCTTCTCAATTTTAACATGTTACTTATGTCAAGAGGTAGGCTTTCCATGTTTGTGAGTGCTATCTGCATAGTGTCCATTAGAATCATGCTCTTTAATGTGCCCTCTTTGATAATATCTCCATTGTTTGTGAGTGATAACATTTTGAGTTGATGTAGAGTGGCCAAATCATCAATGGATGCCACTCATCCAAATCATTAATGGATGCAACTCTTTTGTATCTCTTGTGCTCTCCTGCGCTGCCTCTTGTCCATAGAGCGGTGCATCCCAACATCAACAAATACTGCAAAGAGGTGAGGCGCGAGATGCTGGTGGGTAAATATTGCAGATCTTTACAATAGGTAATGTCTAAATACCTTAATGATGTCAACTTATGAAGACCAGACGGTACATGCTTTTTTCTTTTAGTTTTGAAGTCTGGATCAAGTAGACAGTATTTGTCTATTGATAAGTTTAGGTAAACACTCTCTTGTCCTTACTAGTTCACAATTAGTTATTTTACATTTATTAGTCCAAAAGTACAGGAAATAGTTGCCACTAAAATTACTGGACCTTTCTAAAGTTGCCTAATGATGCAAATTGAATTTAATGGAGTCAGTGAATTTTCCATGTGACAAGAGAAATGTTGAATCTCTTGGTAGTTGAAACAATATTTTTGTAGGAAGGATAGACTGAAAATTTATGCTTTAGGAATATAGGAGAAGATACTGCTACCTGCTGAACATGGATACGGTGTAATGAGTCAGTAAGTCCTTTTTCTGTTAAATTTCAGTCTTTTCAATGTGCTTCTAGTTGGGTGTACCCTATTATGGTCAGTTTTAGATGACTGATAGATTAGGTGTGAATGTCCTCACTCTTGTTTTTCAGGTTTCTTGACAGAGCAGGGTGTTTTTTCCAGTAGGCCCTTTCAGGTTTCTTGACAGAGCAGGGCGTTTCTTCCAATTCTAGGCCCTTTCTAAAATGTAATGGGTGTGGAATGGCAAGTTTCAGGAGGCAATTTGCCAATTACTTAACAAGGTTGCATCTTCTACCCATGCAAAGAAGATGGTATGCTTTAATAGACTGAAAAGGTCTTCCTGGAATAGAATGAGAAAATGAAATGAAGCTTATAGGCCACTCTTGTATATTATTTGCCGTTGGTATCATGGCAAGTGAAATTAATTCTGTGATTGATTGTAGGCTTGGAAGAGGAGCTATGTTTGACTTTCGATAATAAGGATGTACAAAAATATCTACATGTGGAGAGAAATTCATTGTAGTTTTGGGCTGTGACTGGGTACAAGTGTTTTGAGATGCACATCTTGAATACCAGGAAGAGTAGATAATTATTCGGAAGGTCTTTTTAATATTTTGTCTTGGGTTTTATTACTTTAATGTCACAAGAGTCCATCTAAATGTCTTACATTGTATATATTACAGCTTCCAATTTCAGATCAATTGTTTTTGAATACTTCATTTATTTTTCCTGCTTGCAGCAGCACTCTTCAACTTGTTATGATGACTCCACTATCCAGGTACTACTCTTGGATCACGTTTTACTGTGATCCCAATTTTCTAACAGACAACTGGATGGATTCTGGGGTTCTCATATATATGATCAAGAACAATCTTTATATGATAAGAAACATGAAGAATCAGCTTATCAAATCTCTAGATCTTCCATTTTAATGGTAGATATCTCCTATGTTTTTCATCAGTTAAACATGGTGCATCCCTAATGTTTTTAATTGTTTAATGGATATGCCCGTTCTGGTCTAATGATTTGTCTTGTATTTTAGATGTTTTAGCAAAATGATTATGGAACTTTCTGATATCACATTGTTTCTTCGTTAAGTACAAGAACAAATCATTTCCTATTGCGACAGGGGTCATGTAAGCATCTCGCCCACCTCTTTCTTTGTGCTACAAGTACATATATACAAAATACCAGGTTTGTTCATGTACTGAATTTCCCTTGAGGACTATTTGAATCTCATTTACTATTGCTACTTAATTTTGGACCCTTTGAGCAATTGTTCATCTTTTCACCACAAAGACTCATCAGTGGATTACTGATTCCTCCGCAATTATTCATAGAAACTTGTTGATTTGTCTTTCTTGACAGAGAACCTATGACTACCTTGCCAAAAGACTAAAAAAAACCATCTATAAGAGATTCTGGTAGTGATGCATACAGGTTTGGAGATGGAAAAGATGGTTTGATTGCAGCATTGACTCTGACACATGCCACTCAGAATAATGCAGATCCTTTGCTCCAAGGAGCTTATGTAATTGTGATTCAGGTCATCTTGTTAGAAGTGTTCCCAGAGAAAAACATCTCTGGTTTTTGCTGTTTATTTAAAGTCTATTGAAACTGCTTGGCTTTTAGCATTACATCTAACCATTTTAATCATAAACCTTTTGTCAGACATATTATTTGTTCAATGCTTGAGCATGGATAGGGGGGTTCTAGTTGGTGTTCCATGCCTATGGGAATGACTATTATATTTATTTAAGGTAAAAAATACACTTGCCATTTATTTTATTGTTAATTAACAATCCTCTTGTACACTCCACTACTAAAGAAGGATATTTTGTAATCACAGGCCTAGTGGCATAACTAGAGACAAATGCCAACCTGATGAAACCTAGGAAAGGCTAGTTGGTCGGAGCTATATTCAATCAAGATTAGTCAAGTTATTGTAGTTTTTGCTACAAGAATGGGGAAAGCTTTAGAGAGGCTGAAGTGTATGCCCTCATAATTGGATAAAACTATTCATAGATGATATAATTTAAAACTTGTGAGTCCAAAGTGATTGGATGCTGGTTGTAAGGCTAGAAAGAGGGAAAATGGAGAAATTGCAAGAGAAGTAAATGACCTCTTAAACAAGGCAAAATAAATCGCTAAGTTGTTTGAAGAATAATGTAGGAGCATGCCCCTTAAAACCATATTTACTAAGTTCGAATTTGAATTCAAATATGGATAGGTATGATATGGAAAAAATGTGTAAAAAATCTAGCATGGAATTTTTTTGAGTATTCATCTAAATAATACAAATACATTTTTGGTGAATTTCAGCCATAAAATTCAAAGTCAGTCTGGTTCAATTTGGTCAAAAACTCATTGACTTCACTGAATTGTAACTAAGGTGAATAATTCTGCTGATCGGAATTGACCTAAACCTCTAGTTTGGATGAATTTGGTAACTGTGTTTAAAACCATGCCAAGTTGGTCAATATGTTGACATTAATGTTTAGTTGTAGACAACTTAAGAGTGTGAGTCATATTAGAATGTTGTAAAAACTAGTAAACCCTATGACATCGGAGAATAACAAAGCCATGGATCTAAGACTATGCAAAATAGAATATGAGTGAATGAAGAGAATCGAGTACAACATATGGATAGGACATCATTAGAGTATATTGTAAGGGAAAGTGTTGTATGTAAGATATTTAAGGAATGTCTCAAGGTATATGCCATGGCACTTGGTGTAGAGGAATCTAACTAAATATGGAAAACTGGTGGAAAAGCCAAAGACAAGTGAATTTTATAAACACATGTACTCCATGTAATTAATTCATGGCCCTTTTATGAATTAGAGTTCTAGTTACTTGAATATCTTTTAGGAGTAAACTACTTAACCGACCATTTGCACCGATCGGACGACCTGGCTCACGTGAGCGGTCACATCCGACGTTGCGGGTCGTCGGATTGGTGCAAATGGTCGGGCAAATAGGTCAATCTTATCTTTTATGCTTTGTTGATATTGTGTGACATGGTTATGCATAAGTTATATTAGAGCCATGGAGATGTGTGAGTGAGCAAGTTTGACATGCTCCTATTTGTTTATGTTGTTTTTTACAGCTGTTGTGTAAAGCTAAGTGAAGGGATTCTTGAGGCTAAGGGAAGCCATGTGAACTGAACCATGATAACATGTCAACATATGAATTAGTGAGCACAAGAATAGAGCCTTGTTGAAAATGAGTGAGGTGAGATTTATATATGAAGTTTGCTTGAGTGAGTGAGCAAGTTTGACATGCTCCTGTTTGTGTATGTTGTTTTAGCAACTGTTGTGAGAAGCTGAGTGAAGGGATTCTTCAGGATATGTGAAGCCATGGGAGTTGAACCATGAAAGTATGAGAGTCACGAGAACATATAAATTAGTGAACATGAGAATGGAACTTTTTTGAAAACGAGTGAGGTGAGATCTGTATATGGAGTCTGCTTGAATGATGTTCTATTTGCATAAGCACTAAGTTTTGAAGAATGATTATGTAGGATTGAGATGCTTGTTACGTTGTGAGGATTTTTGGCCTTTGTGAGAGAGAACTTGAATGCACGCAGTGAAGTTTTTACGAGGGTAGAGCTGTGGTAGTTTTGAGAGCATTTTGAAAGAAGCTTTTTGGGTGTGTTATTCTTTCCTAAAAAATTGCAGTTGTTCTCTACTTGTGGAGTTTATGAGCCCTTGGAATATTGAAAGTTGTCTTAAAATTACTTGCAAAGTGAGGAAGCTTTGGTTCAACTGTGAAAGAAGTAGAGTTAGGCTCTCCACTTAAGATTGTCTCTCTATGTAATATAAATGTTCAACTAATGCTAGTCAAAGTACTAAGAAATCTATGAGAGTATTATGTATACAAAATAGATTTTTTAAGCTATTTTGAGAAAAGTTGTTGAAGCTCTGAAACAAAGGAGCACTAAAATATGCGTGATTGTCGATGAAAGCATTTAAAAGTTTACTACAACTGAAAAGGCCTCTCAGCCTCTAGAGTTGGATATATATCCAGTGTCCACATCTTGAAGCAGTTACTGAAGCAGTTACACACTACTGTTTGAGATTGGTACAAATAAACCCTCTCTTATTTGTTTTGACATCATGTGATACATTTTAATTCCTAGTAAAGTGATTTTCCTAAGGGCGCCTATCAAGTGTCGCCCTTTCTTGTGTTTAGTTTTTTTTCTTCCTTAGGTAGAAATATAAATGGGTATAAAAAATGTAAATGAAAATATGGATACATGCAACATATAGGGAAAATAGGGGTTTTTTAAAATCAGCAAGGCATATTGGGAGGGGGTTTGGGAGGTATTTTCCAATGTTTTTTGAAAATAGGGGTATTGTTTCATATGCCACGAACGAACGTGCTATGGCATGGTTTCACTAAGTGAAGACCCTGTGATAGTTCCATCATGCAGTAGATGGAAACACCATGGGATACAAAGCAATATTCCTAGCACGAGGCTTCTCTCAAAAGGAAGACATAAACTAAGAAGAGATATTTGCAGCCACTGGAAGTGAAGTCACATGACATGCATAATCATGTGTGCAAATGAAATAAGGCCTTGTACGAGTTCAGAAGACACCCATGGGATAACACATACATGATGAGCTTGATGAATATCTTAATCTTTGCTACAAGGTTGATAAAGGATGACAAGCTCACAGATGGATGTGAGAAAAGCTTTTGGAAAAGTTCAAAATAGAGTATCTTGGTATCCAATGATCCTAGATGGATACTACTTGTCACTCCAGTACAGAATGTTTCAGTGCATAGAGTACCGAAGACAGAGGGAGTACGATGCTTCGCTTCAGAGGGAGTGACTACAGAAGATTCTAAGGTTCGACATGGTACGACAGTATGGATAGATTACTGATGACTCTAGGCTTTACTGAGAGTAAAGTGGATTCCAACCTTTGCTTCAAGGTTGAAGGCGGAAGACCAGTGATGTTCCTGTTATGTGTCGATGCATTATTTTTCTAAGTATGGAGGTGTGGTAGAGTGTGGATGGAATCTTCCTTGGACAAGGGAAGTATGCAGTAGAGATATTGAAGAGGTTTGGGATGATGGAATGCAAGACTATGACCACACCTATGGCATCAAACCTGAAGCTATTGAATGATGCTTCATCAGAGATGGTTGATGCTGCGATGTATCGTTAGATGATTGGGTCCTTGATGTACGTGAGACCAGATATTTGCTTTGCTGTGAACACATTGAGACAGGTTCACCTGATGGTTGCAAATCATGTAGGGGTACAGTTGATTATGGTCTCAAGTACGATGCAAATCAAAAGATTAACCTAGAGGGTTATGTTGATTCAGATTGGGTAGGCAGTGCCATCGACAGGAAGAGTACTTCAGGGCATTGATTCAGTATGTGATTAGGTGTGATCTCTTGGTTTAGCAGTAAGCAATCCTGTGTGGCACTGAGTACAGCTGAAGCAGAGTATGTCACAGCTTGTTCAGCTAATTGTGAGGCAGTATGGCTGTGGAAGCTTTTGTCTGATATATTTGATCTTCAGTTGGATGCTACTTGTATACATTTTGACGACCAGAGTTGTGTGAAGTTGTCAAAGAATCCAATGTTCCATGACAATTCAAAGCATATCGAGATCAATTATCACTATATCAGGGATATGGTGTAGAGAGGAGCAGTGAAGCTCCTGTATGTTGCGACAGTGGAACAAATAGCTGATGTATTGACGAAGCCATTAACCAGAGTGAATTTCGAGTACTTCAGAAAGAGACTTGGTGTTCTCTAGATTGAGGCTTCCTCCTAGGGAAAGTGATGAGTCCCAAAGCCATTATGACGAGGAGGTCAGATGTAAGGGCTAAGCCATTCTATCATGGTGAGAGGATTCAGTTCCTTCCATGTCAGATATGAATGCTAGAGATCCATAGCCATTCTGACGAGAAGGTCGGATGTAAGGGCTGAGCCATTCTATCATGGTGAGAGGATTCAGTTCCTTCCATGTCAGATATGAGTGCTGAGATGCATAGTCATTCTGACAAGTAGGTCAGATGTAAGGGCTGAACAATTATGTTCATGGATAAAGGGTTAGGTTCCTCCCATGTCAGATGTGAGTGTTGGCCATTCTGTCAAGTATGACAGATGTAAGGGAAATTGCCACTCTCCGGGAGAGTGGAGGCACCTGGTCAGTTACCAGGTAGCTCAGTCTGGGACTGGGGGCCTTTCTGATGAGGGTGGAGGATTTGGTTCCTTCCAGGTCAGATGTGAGTGCATGCCATTCCGTCATAGTGAGAGGATTAAGTTCCTTCTATGGCCGATGTAAGTGCGGGCCATTTCGTCATGGTGAGAGGATTAAGTTCCTTCCATGGCTAATGTAAGTGTGGGCCAATCTTTCATGGTGAGAGGATTAAGTTCCTTCCATGTTAGATGTAAGGGCAGGACATTCTATCTTGGTGAGAGGATTCAGTTCCTTCCATGATAGATGTGAGTGCGGGGCCTTTCTGATGTGATTTTATTTTACTACATGATCAGATGTGAGTGTTGGGCATGCACTTCTGATGATTAGGTCAGATGTAAGTGTTGGACATGCCTTTCTGATGAGTAGGTCAGATATAAGTGCTGGGTGAAGACCTACCTGTGGGATAGGACTACAACTAACATGAAAGAAGGCTGGCTCTATAGAAATTCCTATGATGAGATAGTACACACATGATGATGACCAGAGATGATCCAGATCCAGTTATGATGACTCCGAGAGATATATATCGAGTAATGATCTAGATCCAGCAGTGATGATCCAGATCGAGAGATGATCCATATCGAGTGATGATCTAGATCTAGTCTAGCAGTGATGATCCAGATCGCGTGATGATCCAAATCCAGTCCAGTGATGATGATCCAGATCGAGTGATGATCCAGATCGAGAGATGATCTAGATCTAGATGACTTGAAGATGAAGATGACTTGAAGTCGAATATGACTTGATGATGGAGATGACTTGAAGATGAACATGATCCAGTGATACAGAGAAGAAGACTAGTGCTGAAAATCATGTCGAAAGAATACCTTCCTAGTTAAGAGGGAGTGTTGATGTATATGTAACTTCGGAATGTATTCTTCTATGTATTTTATATATTGTAACCCGATGTTTATTTCGGGATGTTTCTATTATGTATTTGAGTCATGTTGTCATGCCCCGATGTTCCGATTGGGAGGATTAATAATGTAAACAAGTCTTGTCAAGTCATTAGGTAAGTCCCCACAGTTATGGGGCACTTGAGTTATTATACACTAATTAAGGTGTAGGCTCGAGTAAGTAATTGTTAGGCTGAGCCTACATGAGAAAATGCACTTCAAGTGAACGAATGAATATAAATAGAGAGTGAGAGTCTCTCTATTTATCACTTGTACAACACATCACTTGCTCTCTCAAGTGTGGTGCACTAGTGGAGAAGGAAATATACTGGGACTAGAAGACTTCTGCTGTCGGGAGTGCATCTTACTATTTTGGGGTCTTACATCTTGTGGTGATTCTATCTTTGAGGAAGTTGCGGGGTTTTCTCCATTTATGGTTTCCCTGATCAAAACTCGTTGTGTCTCTTGTCTCTTGTGATGTGATTATATTATTGTTGTGATTGTTATTCTCTCAGTGAAAAGATCCTAACATAATGCTAGCCTAAAATGTTGAAAAACTAATAGTAACTCTTGCAATACAATTTTTAAATGTTCTTTATGTTCTTGTTTAATTTTCGAATAGATTAATATGTCGTCGATAAACACGACTACAAACTTATCTAGATACTTATGCATAACATTGTTCATTAAAAACATAAAAAAAACGGGGGCATTAATAAGCCCAAATGGCATGACGACAAACTAGTAATGACCATATCGAGTCCCAAAAGCTGTTTTAAAGATATATTCATCTTTAATCCTAACTTGGTGATATCTAGACCTTAAATCAATTTTTGAAAACACCATGGCTCGACGTAGTTGATCAAATAGATCATCTATGCGAGGCAATGGGTATCTATTTTTAATAGTTATCTTATTCAACTGATGGTAATCTATGCAAAGTCGCATAGTTCCATCCTTTTTCTTAACGAAGATGACAGGTGCCACCTAGGGAGACACACTGGGTCAAATATACTTCTTGTCAATCAGTTCTTTTAATTGTAACTTTAGTTCATTAAGTTCAAGTATGTTCATTCAATAAGGGGCCTTTGAGCTGGGTAGTACACCCGGTACCAGTTCAATGGGAAAATGTAGTTCCATTTTTGGAGGTAGTCCCAGAATTTCTTCTGGAAATACATTAGCATACTCTCTTAAAACTGGTATGTCCTCCAATTTTAATTTGTCTATTTTTTTTTTATATTTTCCTCATTAGTTATTGTTACTACATAAGCTTTACAACCCTTCCTAATGTCTCTCTTAATCTACAGAGAAGAAATCTCCATTATGATTGTTTTTCTAGGGATTCCCTTTACACTTATTGGTTTTCCATCATTATTTATACACGTAAAGGTTTTATCATAACAGTTTAAGATCACCCTATGTTGCTCTAACCAATCCATACCAATTAGTATGTCGTAAAAGCCAAGAGGTAGTACATTAAGCTTTACAACAATTTCAAATTGATCCATAACTATTGCACATTTCTTTACAAAACAAGTTACCTTCCTTTTTGCACCAGAGGCTAACTGAACCAACCAAGAATTTTCAAAATTTTCAACAGACAACTTACATTTTTCTACCAATTTAGGTGAAATATAACTGAGACTAGCTCCTAGATCAATTAAAATAGCTATAAGGGTTTGGTTTATCATACCTTCTACTTCCACCATGGAAGTTTGATATTCTACTTGTCGATTCTCTAAGGCTGCATTGATTCTGGGCATAGTCCTTGTTAGGTCTCCAACAGTCATCTCATCCTGTATGTTATGGATGTTACTGACAGTCTTTTTCCGCTTAGGACAAACTGAGGCATAATGTGGGCCATTACACTCCCAGCACTTTATGGGTTCTTTACGTTCAAATTTTTTTTTGTAATTTCCATGATTATTAGCAGACTCTTTACCCTTTGAATTATTCTGATTACTTGGTAAATTATTCTTATTCCCTTGGAAATTCTTGTTAGCAAAATTTCTAGCCTTATTTGTTTTATAATTCCTGTTGGGCACAAATTATTTCTTCCTTTGATCATAATGGTTGTTATTCTTTTTGGCCTTCCAGTTGGCCATGCTCTCCTTCTTTCGATTCTATTCAAAACAGAAATTGGCTTTCCTCATAGCTTCTTCTAGTGTTTTTGGATTGTCATACTCAATCCTATCCTCGATGTGATAAGGTAAATATCTGAGGAATCGATGTACCTTCGGTTCTTCATCTACAAGGTATGGCACATACCTAAGCAGACTTAAAAACTTACTCTTCAAATATTTCATAGTCATTGAACCTATTTTAAGCTCATAGAATTATTTTTCTCTCTCTTCATAGTACTGCTTAGACATAAATTTATTTTTAAAGTACTTCTTGAAAGTACTCTAATTTACATTCTTCTCTCATATTCCCTTCACTCTCCTCAAGTGTTACCACCAAATATCACCCATCCCTGAAATATTGTAGATAGTCATTCTAGCCTTTAATTGGTTAGAATAGTTATAAATCTTGAAGTACTTCTTTATTCCAGATAACCAAGATTCCGCTTCCTCCCCCTTCTCAGTTTATCCATTGAATGTTGGTGGTTTAATCTTTTTAAAATCCCCAGAAATTTCTTCATAAGGTTTATATTTTATCTTTTTAGTATGATGGTTGTCATCACTACTATCACTAGCGGAATGAAAACTACGTTGATCAACAAATACCTCTAAAGATGAGTTGCTTTCATTTTTAGTCTATTTAATATTTTTATCTTTATGTTGGTGACTTTTTATTTTGAATCAACTCTTTTACTTCTTCCCTCATTTTTAAATCTTTCTGTTAGGATCTGATTCAGCTCCTCCTGAGCTCTTAGAATCCTTTCATTTTATCATTTAATAGATTCCATCTCAGATCTTAAGTCTTTTACTGTTTGTAAAAGTTCTGAGGAATTAGTGGTTAGGTATTCTTGTATAGGGTCTCTTTGTAAGTTTTATTTTTCAGTAAAAGGAGATTCCTCTTCCACATATTCCCCCAGTCTTTCCATACCTGTTGTTAAACACAAAAACAATTTCTCTGTTGAATAACATTAAAAGAAAATAACATCAGAAAAATAATTTAAATTCACTGTTTCATAAAAGAAAGTTGGCCTTCATCAAGGCCTAGTGTTTCAACCTTGTGCTCTAATACCACATGTAAAAACCCCATAGTTTCACAACAAATTAATTTTTTTTAAATATAACATAAATTGTCTATAAACACAGTTTGATAACTACTAGCGGCTAGTGGAAAAATGAATCAATTAACAAAAGTAATGATTACTTCAAACACATAAAATCTAATACCGAATTAATTTTGATATGTTATGTATATGATCTGCATTTAGTTACTTCTATTTATACTGATGATTTGATTTGTCAAGTAGGTGAGAAGTTATGTTCTAACTGGGGCTTACTTAGCAATTGCTAACTCATCTAGGATTCTGGATCTTACAGGTTCAATAGGTAAATTTTTGAACAAGTAGGATTTTGTTAAATCGTTAAATCCAAATGTACTTCTTTAGAATATATAAAATGCTAGAGTAAAAATTGATTATTAGAGATCAAGGATACTATGAAGTAAAGTAACTTTTCTTTATTGTTTTGCATTTAAGACAGTATTTTAAGTTTATGTCATAAAGACCAATAACCTTGCTATACTCAATGTCTTTCATTAGAATGACTTCTACTTCAGACAATTCTTCTTTCCAGCTATAAGTTAAGTTACTTACAAGTTCTATATAGAGCTCATGATTCAGTATGACAACACTTTTACTGAAATAAGATTTTACTGCTGTTGTTATTTCTAGCATTTAAAATACTGCATATAAGCATGGAAATAAATCTAAGGCTTTCCAAGAGCAAGCTTACAATTTAACCCTTAGCTCTATTTTTAATTATGATCTACTAGAGGAAATTTCTCAACTTATAATTGTATTATAGTTATAATGTTCACTTGCACCATAGTCGTCAAGTTACGATTCCGATCTTCCAAGTTTTCTTCATGACACAAGTATTGTAGCAAGATTTCGTTACCATATCATTTATTAATAGTAATAAGTGATACTATCTTTAATATTGGATAGTCTTACTATATTTCATTTACTAAGTCTAATCTAACATTGGTTTGATTCATTTAAAGTTCTGGTTCCTTATGGAGACCACAAGATCACCGATTTCCAAGAAGTTTAACTCACGCCAAGGAGCTAAAGATTATACATATAAATGTAAGAGTTAATCCAGGGTTAAATACTATTTATTTTTATATACACATTGTGGATTTATAAACTAATTTGTTACCCATTAGTGTTTACATAAACTAGTTCTAATAACATAGTCATGCATCGTTATGTTGGTATAAAATGGTCAATAGTAGTACTATGGACTCATGTTCAAAGGAATTTACTATATTAATGATCTTTCTATAAATGTTTTAGCAAGAAAGATTACAAGGTTATCATAAAACAAGGATAACTATGCAATTATAAGTTTGGGTTCTTTACCATTGCTTGACTTTATGGTATATCATTGTAATGATATGTTTTTTGATTTGTAATTACATTATCATTGTTGTGGCTATTTAAATTATTGGCAATAATTTGAATTTACCAACAGTGCAGTATAAACTATACCCTTCGACCTATTGTGGACTGAATATTTTGGTGGGCACGTGGAGTAGCCTCCACCGTGCAATGAATGATTTAAAATTTTGCAATGCAACCCTATCTTCTACAATTTTCATCAAGGGTTTGGCTTTGCACTGTTTGGTTTCTCTGTGGCCATGAGGGCTCACTTGTCTTGTGTTTTCAGCTTCATCGTGTGTGTGGTGAAGTGCTGCAACTCTTGCATGAGGGTTGAAAGATACCCAGCTCATATTTTGGTCCTTTCTGTAGGAACTGTGTCATTGTGATAGTGGTGTTACTCTGTCCACGGTTTTGAGTGTTGGTTCCTTGCATTGCTCTTGCCATAGGGTTTAACCTTCTCCATCGTTGGTGAAATTTGGAATGTGAACCCCGCTGCCTTTGTCATAGGTGAGCATAAGGGTTTTTTCTTCAAAGTGTGATGTTCTTAGGGCTGGTTTGATTTCATCCTCGGTTCTAGATTCCTTCACCTTCAGGTAAGGATCTTATCACATTAATGTTATAGATTTCAAGTTACATTTTTAAGAATTTGATAGATATAGCTTTTAACTATAATATTTGGGTTTGCTTACAGGTGACAGTTCATACACAGGCTTGGAAGGATTCTCTCCAACACTGGTTGACCTCTAGACCAACAGGTAAGCCCCGATTAAAACGTGGGAACTCCATGTTTGCGATGGTTAAGGGAAAAGGGTTTTTTAGTGGAAAGGAAGCACTGCTTTGGTTCCTCCAATCTTTAGATGCTTGGTTTTAAGTTTTTAACTAGTTTTTTTGTTATAAAAACCCTTTCCTATAGAAGGGTAGCTTCGGCTTCTATTGCGTGACTTGTATTTAACTTTTCCTTACTTGTAAAAGAAATATTTACAGCCTTATGGCTATGTAATATCATACTTAGTTTCTTAACTCTATGGGGGTTCTCTTGTCTTCATGGTATTTACTTAATCTCTATTTCGAATACTCTGTTAGATTATACATTGTCTTATGAAGGATATTTTGTGAATGAAGTTTGCTCTTCTTTACTGTCAGTGAAATAATTTTTACTGTTAAAGATTTCTCTTGTAATTAGATAAGGTTATTGTGAATGTCGTAAGCTCAGTCTTAAGGTAAAATTTATATATTTATACTTATTAGTTAAGATAGAATAACTAGGGTTTATTGAAAAAAACCCTTGCATAGATACATTCTTAAATTTATTAGTTGTGTGTGGTTTATGTTTACCTCTTTTTCATTGTTACAATGGTATTGAAATTATCTAACCTATTAACGAAATATTTTCTTTTCTTTTAAAATAAATGATTTTGTAAAAAAAATATTGTAAGTTCTTGAGATAAGACTGTACCCAGTCTAGTGCATACTTATAGTATTCAAGTTTAATTTGTTTATCCTTTTTTTATAAAATAAGTTGATGAAAAAAAATAAAAGAAGAACTAGGGTTTCGACCCTGAGGTTTGACTTACACAGATTTAGAGCTTGTCTGGTAAATAATCATTTCTTAAATAGGTAAATTCATATCTTAATTCTATTTACTGTTTATATTTATATTTACATTTGTTTACTGCTTTGTAGCTTAGTAGAGATTCAAAGTTATGTAAGGGTTTAAACATTAACTTTGTAACTTTGATTACCTTTTTTTATATAAATGGTTGTAAACATAATCCTATTCTAGTATATATTAAATAATAGTTTAAGATAAAATATTTAAGTGTGGTTAATACCTTGTTTTAGATACTTAACTGTATATTCTATAATTTTTATTGAATCAGTCTATTTCTTTACTATAACTCTAGTGTAGTTCTACTGTTTCTTTTCCAACATTTTTACCTAGTTATATTCATTAAACATTAAACATGAATAACAATAACCCTATTCTTACATAATAATTTACACACTCAATAAATTACTCTGCTGTCTACAAATACGGAACCCCATTTATTAATTTCAATCTCTTATAGTTTTCTTCATCTATTTAAAGTATTCTAACTATGCTAGAGTACGGCCTGGTTTTCCAGGTGTGGAAAAACACAGTCCAGAAATTTATTTTCATTCTAACACCTTACTTTTCTAAATCAATTGCATTTCTTTAACAATCTAAAAAGAATACTAAATTCTAACATATCACAAACTGAACTTTAACATTCACATATATCAGTCGAACTAAGATTTATTTAACTAACACAGTAAAACTAACTAACATAGAACTTGTTTAGGACAAACAACAACAGCGTTAGGAGGCCATTCCTCCATACCAAACTCTTGGAGAGCGCTCAAACAACTCTTCCTCCGGACCCTCGATCCCATTCCTGGTCTTCTTGGCTCAGAACTAGTGGAGAATGCAAACAATAGAACTCTCTGTCAACTGACTATTTCAATATCTCAATAAAAACTCTGCTCTCAGCAGTATGATGTTCAGCTTAAAATATGCAACGAGATTAATCAGTAGTTATCCCCTCAAACACTTTCTATATTTCCCTTCCATTGAATTTCTCTGAAGTACATTCATTCAACCTAAATGATCACTTCTCTAGAATGAGCATCTTTAGCTCTCCTCAATAGAATTTTTTATAAATATTGCCTAGGTCTTTTGGGTCAGTTGTCATTAATTGAGCCACCAGCTCTGATTCCATTTTCTTGGGGAATCATGACCCCAAATGTAGGGAGGTTACCACCTGCAACAATTGGAAGTGATTTGAGGATGCTGCCATATGTCAGTTTGCTCTCCACCCAGTCTCCTCCACCAATTTGACCAGTAAACACTCTTTTAACAACTCTCCTAAGCTATTGTCTCCTCCTTTATTTATTTATAAATAAAATATTCAGAATTACATTAAATATCCTTGACCCTACTGAGTCATAAATTCCAACTTAGCATTGAATTCAACATATTGTCCTCAAATAATATTAAATAATATAAAATTGTTTTTTGCAAAATTGGGGTATGTGACAATAGGATTGGTTAGATGGTAAGCTAACCAATTTAAGTTAGTTTTTAATTTTTTTAATTAAGTATGTCTCATTCCCAAATCACTGCATGGGAGTCCAACACAGCGTTGAACCTATGTGGACCATTGCAATAGCTCCCTAGAAAGGAAGTTATTTTCTTTCAAAAGTTTAATGGTGAAGGGAACATCACGGATTTATAACACACAAGAAAATATGAGTTTGTATTATGTTTACCTGATATTCAATCTAAATATTTTGTATGCAGACTTTTCCCCTTCATTTTTGAAGGTAAGGTATTAAACTGATACTATGTTCTTCCTACTAATACTATTCATGGTTGGTCTGAATTTAAAATAATTTTTCAAATTGCTTATGATATTTATAATACAATTGATATATATATCTTGAGTTGGATGAAATACATGTTAAAGAAGGTGAATATATACATGATCTCAACACACGATTCTTGCAGGTATACCATCGACTCAAAGACAATCAAATACCTTCAGCTGACATTCTATATGAGTGGTATGTACGATCTTTAACAAATCTATAGCTATGTTTGTTGGACAAAAGGGTAAAATTAATTTTGATCAAGCATGTGAGCAAGAACAAGTTCTTGAGAAGGTTTTTAAAAGGTATTCCCATGACGTTTATTCTTTATTTTCCAATAATAATGATGATTAAATATAATCATGAAGAATATAATGAATCTGAAATTTCTATGTTGAAAGAGAAAGTTAAGATTTTTGGTAATGAAGTTCTATCTTTGGATAATAATAAAAAAAAATCAATCATTCATGAAGAAAGGAAATTTGCAACTATGTACACAACATTAATAGTTTCGCAAGAAAACCAAAACCTAGTGGTAAATTTATTACATCTTGATTATAGTTATCCTCCACCTGAAATTGAATATAAGGAATGCCTTACAATAAATTCTCATTGGTTTGAATCCACATCTCAAACCTCTAAAGAATATCATAATCAGATCTCTTTTGGCTAAAAATCATACATCATTTAATCACTTTGGTCAACCTTGTCATGAATCTAAAATTGATTTACAAACTAGTGACTTTTCTCTAGAGCGCCAATAGCCTTGTGAAGGAATCAAGTTCCTTTTAGAGTTTACCATTTGATAGAGTTTATAATTGTTTAGAATCGGACTCTCTTGATCCTAAATATTTCTCTGATCTAAATTACAAGTCTAAAGTTGGTGTTGAAAGTTCAGCATCTAGGAGAGAGATAGCTCTAAATTAATTTGATAAATCTGATCATAATATTTCAATATCAAACCAATTTTGGAGTTGTCCTCAATCTAACTCTTCAACTTGAAACCAGAGTTTTGTTTCATATAATTATGTGATTAATGACAGCGTATTGAATGATTATGCAAACTCGCATACTATTGAAACATTAGGTAATAATTTTAGTTTTCAAAACATATGTTTTTCATAATCCCAAAATAGATTTTTTGTAGAATTAATATCATGTTTTACGAGAACGCAAACTTAATAGTGATAATCATCTCACCATAAAGCAATGTTTAGAACATGGTGAGGGGATATTTTTGGGAAATGATTCCTCTTCTGAGTTAGAAGAGTTCCATAATTACCCAATTTGCTCACAAAAGTTTTATACATATTTTTTTTTTCCTAAATGTTCGTTTCCTTCCAATTTTGAAGATATAACAAGTACTATTGATAATGAATTAACCCAAATTGTTTCTCAATTTGCGATATTTATAAAAGGTGTATTTCTTTACAAGAGAATATTCATGATGAAAATATTGCACATCATATATTAAAGGGATAAGAAAAAATTCCATATTCGCTTTTTGTAAATCAAATTTTAGACATAGATTGTAAAAAAGATAAAATGTTACCATACAAATGTCATGGTATTATACCTTATCCATATTTCACATCTGAAGAAGGGATTGCAGTAAGAAGTAATTCCAGGGATGATTATTCCTTCACTATAGATTTATCTCAATATGTAAATATAGATTATTGTACATATCATGATTCAATAGAAGCTTGGTTAGACGACCCGTTCCATGCATAATTTCTTGTTTATAATCCTTCTCTCATCTCACATTGTTTAGATATAGACCTTCCTAGTTGTAGTCTTTTTCTTTTCATTTTATCATTCTTATTTCTAATTCACAATGTGCATATATCCACGGATTTAAGGTTACTTGGTTGGATTCATTGGATGTTTCATTCTACTTGATATTTTGTATATGTAATTTAGCTAATAAGTAGGATAGTTAGTGAATTAGTTAGTTTATTTTTGGTTTCAATAAAGCGATGATCAATAATTTTGATGAGAGGTGAACCACTATAAAAAAAAATATGTTCAAAAAATATTTTCTTTTCATTCTTGTTCATACTATTTTATTAAAACATTTCTTATTTTTCTAACCTTTAATATGAAATATTTAATTTAACATTATGACAAAAGAATATATATTTTAATTCTTCTTATGATTTCATTCTTTGACATGGAATTTAATGTGGATCGCTAATTTTCAAATGGATTTCATCACTGTACATATTAGGATTTAGTTTTTTTTTACCTTTTGTAAATAGTGTAGAATAAAGAATATTATTTATTCAAACTTGTGATCCATTAATTAAATGAATTTTATCATAATCCGAAGTAAAGGAGAAATTTTTAAACAACTGAATGGTTTTGCAATATTCAAAGACTATTGAAACTTGACATCAATGATGAGCTTATGATGCTTCTTATGGAAATTATCATGACTATTTCAATATATCCATTTTTGACATACATATTAACATCTCCTATTTTTATTTACATTCATATTGACCCTTTTACTAAAAAGTTAAACTTTCGTATCATTATATTGTGGTCAAATTTAATATTATGATATTTCTCTTCATTCTTTATGCATGTCATGTTTTATGATTTTTACATTATTTCATATAGCTCATCTCATAGAATATGACCATGTCTTCATTTTTGAATTTCGAGTTTATTTACCTTCTTCTACAATCAACTAAAGTTTCAATAAATACTAAATTTTTTTCTTATCATTGGCTATCTTTGTAAATAGTTAATTCCTCTTTTCTTTTGGATCGTAATACATACATTTTAATTGAAATTTGGATTTGATTAGGTCGTATCTTGTATATATGTTTTTAAGTATTTTGGTTCAATTAGTGGTTTTTATTTCACATTTTTAAATTTGTTTCGTTGATTTGTTTTTAGTAGTGAATTTGAGATTTTGAGCTTTCTGATTTTCCTCTTTGTTTTTAGAAAGAAGGAATTTGTATATAAATAAACACTTGAGGTTGAATTGCATTTTTTTCATTTATGTTGAGTAATTGTGACAAAGTCTATTCTTTCAAATTTGCTTCGACTAATAAGATCTTCTTAAATATGGAATGAACATGTTATAATTTTATAGTATTGTAAGTATTATTACGATTAATCCTCTATGATTTGTTTCTTTATGATAGTAAAGATAGCTGGTTAGTTACCTTTTCAAAACCTTGTACTTGAAAAATTCTTATCAATATGAATTATCAATTATCTTTAAGATTATTTACAATTTGGGAGGTTTCTTCATCTATTCCATTCATAAATTTCTAATGTTATAAAATTGGGAATGGGAGGTCTCAGTAATGAGTCGGTCTAATCATGATCATGAGCATCACTAGTATGACATTACCGAAAATTTGGTAGTCTCTTGGTTCTTTGATCAAGAGATAGGGTGTCTCAGTAATGATCCAACTGATTCATTTTCTGGTGATGTTTGTGTGTGACATTGTATTTTGGTTACCAAGATAGGATAGTGATTCCTTCTTTTATAAAGAGTTTTGATAAAAAAAAATATTAATAAATACATAATTTCAATAAGTGGAACATATTGAGGAAATTTTTTAGAGCAGTAAATAGTTGCATCTTTATACTGATGGTTTGGATTATATTCATTTTGATAGGGTAGTATTTTAAGCTCATATTCAACAAAATATTTATTAGCAAAAATAAGGATAGTTCTAAAACATATTTGCAGATATGAATTGGATATTGGTTTTTATCAAATTGAGGATTTATGATCTTTTTAAGCAAATCTTAAGATTATTTTTTACACGTTTATTTGAGATAAATGAGCAGATATAACTGGTTCTCTCAAGTATGTCACCATTTTTTGGCACCCCAACAACTCCCATTCATTTTGTAATAAATAAAGGGACCCCCACATAAATTTTGCAATTATTGGTTTTCTTTCATTTTATCTTCTTCTATTTGACGGAGATTCATGCTTTCCTTTATTTGATCTTTCATTCTTTTCATTGTTAGTTCTTTGGATTAGATTTTATTACATGATGATTGGGTGGTTTGGAGGATATTGGTTCTTTTATTTTGTAGTCTCATGATTACTTAATTATGCTTCCATGTCCTTATTTGAGATTATTCATGGTACTTACTTCATTTTGACTTAATTAAATTTTATTAATCCTTCTATAGTCTCGTCAAAATTTTAGATTCTTAAATGTATCAATGAATAATTGTATACTTTGATGGATTTTAATAATTCAATTAAGTAATCGATTTTATAATTTCAATCCTCGTCTTACCAATTTGCATTTTAAAAAAATAGAACCTTAACCTTGGTTTCAATTTTGAAAGGATCATTGAATTTTACTAGCCTTAAAAGTTTTATAAAAACTTTTCCTTTTGTGGAATGCTATCATTATTAAGACAGTTTAAATAATTTACTTCAGGCTTATTTTATAATTATATCATATCCTAGAGGATATGTTTGGAAAATATAGGAGGAGTCAACGATTCCCATTCATGAAGTGAAGTATTATTTTTTACAAAGAATAATTATCTCTCCTTGTTGATAAACAAATTTTGAATCTTATTTAGATGGATTATTAATATATGTATGTATGAAAGTATTTAATTTCTTCTAGTCATCTAATTCTGATCTAAAATTAAAATAGTGTTCATACAATATCTTTTGAAATCAATAATAATTACTATTGTCTATTTATATTTAATATACTTGTCAAAGACAATATTAATGAATTATTTATATAATTGACTTTCATTTATGATAAATACAAGACACTATTTACAATATTTTTCATTGAAGAAAATTGATGCATGGTTCAAGTTTATTTTTTACGAGGATACATATCAAAATGATTTACAAGAGATATTTTCCAAAAGAATTTATTCTAATTCTAATTAAATACTTGCCACAAATTTTTGACAGGAAGATGGCATAAAGAAAAGTGCAAGTTCATTAAACTAACAAGTGTACAAAAATGGAGAATCCTGTAGTTGTAGAAGACATTTTTTTCCATGGATGATTGTGAGAAAACGATGAAGTTTTAGTTTGAATGGTTGAAAAAAAACTTCACAAATGGGCCTATTTACCTTTCACCGAGGGTCGTTTCCAAAACAAATGCACAAGTTGTGATATATTCGGGCTTGTTTCAAACGGATTTTTCCAGAAATTTGCCAAACGTCCAGCTATAAGATATGTTTTCTGGAGTTTTTTATGAGCCTTCTCTCTATCTAAATAGAAGGAATTTGACTTGTCTAAGGGGGAGGTATCTAGACATATTAATATGAATGTATTCTCTTCTGAAATAATTTATTTTCTATAAACTTTGATTTGGAAAGAGTTGAGGAGATGCTGCCAGAGGGAAGTGCTCAGAGAATTGGAGGTAATTTTTTCCCAAAATTTTTGTTTTTGCTTCTCTTTAGATTCAAGGATGGATGCAATTGAAGCATGGGAGTGGGTCATGATCAATATTATTGTTTTTTAACAGAGTTCTATCACAACCTCGTCAATCTATTTTGAGAATTTATTTTCCAATATATATATATATATATATATATAAACTCTTGTTTATATCTACTATATCTATATTTTTGGCATATGTATACTATTTGATTGTATTCTAATATCATCTTCATTATTCCTTAATTTGTATATTATTCTTGAATATATTTAATTGATCACGTGACTCTTTTAATAATAAACTATTGTTATTATTTTAATTGTTCATGTTGTCAAAAGATACATGTTGTTTAAATTAGAATGTTGACTTTACATTGCCATTCTTATTCAAATAATATTTATCTTAATTCATGTTTTAGGGTAATATTAAGATTAACCATGTTCCTGCGAATGATAGGATATAAGTAGATTAATTAAATTTCAGTTTTAATTTAGAATTTTAGTTTTATTTATGAATGGAGAGCTACAATTTAAAAAATGCTAAATCTATGTGATTTAGCAGCTGCTAAATATGTGTATTTGCAATTATTGAAATTTATATTATAGTTTGTTATTTTTCATCTATTAAAAATTTTGTGATAAAATATTGTAAAAACCAAAACAGAGACTCTCCCTAAGAGAGAAAAATATGGATTAGACACAAAAATTTAATTTTCATTTAGTAGTTGCTAAATAGGAATTTTATTGTAGATAGATTAATATAGTTTGTAGATAAGTAATTAGTTTTAGTTTAGTTTTTTTAATTAGGATTTAGTTTAACTTTTATTAATTAGTTTCGGATATACTTTTCATAAGTTAAAGTGGTAGGATGCTCCTTAAGAGAGTGAAAACTTATATGGTTGCAGGAATTCTTGGGCATTTATTGCCTCCTAGAGCCTCTCCCACTCACACATGTGTTTACCCATGCCTATAATTCCTTCATTTATGATCCAGCATGCTCCATCCATGTTCACACTTGAATTCGTGACTTTTTGAATGGTTTGGGAGCCTATTGGTCAACCTAGGGTGGTTTAGCGGTCAAATCCTATCCTGAATTGTATGCATCTAAATGGCCTACAAGGGCTCATGAATTTCCCCATTTTATTATAAGTATGTACCATATATATCTACAAGTTGTACACTAATAATAAGATTAGTTATTGGCACCATCTGTGTGTGTTATTTTGTTCTCTTTTATTGTTTTCTTACATATTTTGTGAATAACTTAGATTATGAAGATTGTTGTAGCTCATATATCTCACCATGAATAAATTCTCATGGTTTTCATTATTTCCATGTAGAATATGCACCATTATATTTTACCATGCAAGACTATGGTCATCGTATACTCTAATACCATGCAATACATACTTAGTCATCGACTCATCAATTGTAAGTTTGCACAATGTATTGTAATCCTCAAAGAATTCAATCTCAATTTTGTAACCAAGGAAACAAAAAGTCCTTTCCTCTCACATATCTTATTACATATCTCCCCCCTTCAGCACTAGGTGAACCAATGAACAATCACTTACCTAACGAACACCTTTTCAACATCGCCACTGATGACCCATTGTAGAAAGACATACTAAGTTACCTCAAAACTAAGAATTTTTCGCCTTGTCTTTCTCATGATGAAAAGTGATGAATTCACCACCAATATCCATGATATATCCTCCTATGATATGTCCTCTATTATCGCACAGTTGACACCATCTTGCGATATTGTTTATCCCACAGTCAACAAGAATAGGTCAAATTGGTACCACATGTTATTTCATAACATCTAAGATTATTGAGCATTAGTTAAAACCACTGCTATATTCACACCATTCCAATTGGTCCATGGGGTCTAATTTGTCCTTCCCATCAAATGTCAAATTCACACCCTCTAATCAGTTTTTGAATTACTTCTCAATACTCTAGCATTAGAACACTGTTTTTTCACTTTGGAACATCTCGATGGGTAGCAACGTGATTCACTACAACAAAATGAAGACTCCAAGCCTGTACTAGGAAATTTTGTGCCCAAGTGGATTGGAACCTACATCATTCAACAATCCCTCCCCATTCGATCATAAATTTTGCAATATTTTGAAGGCATAACACTCAACAATCCATTCAATTGATTGTACCTAAATAATTTTTATCCATGAGACACATACCCCACAGGTGTGTCATGATTTGAGTTATTATTTCCACATGGTCCATACCTTGGTCATCTCTTTCACTACACTTGGGTATCTATGCCATGTGTGCAGGATCACTCTCAAAAAAGGAAAATAGGATGTCATCAACAATAATGAAATATTGTTCCCTCGGGTATTATCGTGGAACTTACCTCTCGGCATCACTATTTCCCTTAGATAACCATAACCGATATACCATTTTGGTTTCATCAATATCCCATTTTTTTGTGCCATCAACATCCAATCTGAGGACCACTCAAATATCTCCATGAGTGTTTACGCTTAGCAAACCTTTATCATAAATTGACACTCATGATTTTGATCCCCCACAAGACCAAGGAATTTACCACTCCCATAAATTCACCTACCTAGAGACCATAATTACATAGTAATTCATTTACTCCCCTTCCTCAAGTAGTTCAAAAATAAAAGCTTCTGGGAACCAGTTACATAGAACATCCACAACAACCATCTCATACCTCCATGATAATTCAACCCATACCCAATCTCCTATGTACCTTCACCCCTTATAAGAAAACAATGGGGCCCCATCCCCCATAGATAACCAATTCTATTAAGTTATTCGTACAGGAACATCCTTCATGGAATTTTTTCATGGGGCACCCTCCTTTCTGTTTACAAATTACCCCTCACTTCATTTTTGGAAAAGGTTCCTTGATTCCCTCAAAAACATGGGAACCCTTTCCATAATCAAAATTTGACTCCTCGATCCACCAAAAACTATGGGATCCCCACCCATCAGCAAAATGGTCCCCCAGCATACCTAAAACCATGGGGATCCCACCAATTATTCTTTATGTACAAACAATTCCCAGTTAAACCTACACATGAGAACCCATCAATTATTTTGGAAACAACCCCTTGGTCGCCTTTGATTGATAACATTGAGTCTCTCGGTACCTTACAATCATGTCTTTTTCAGTCCCCCACTCTCTCAATTATTCTTTTCCTAAAAAATCCCTTCATCTACAGTTTGTCTCCCTTAGTCACATCCTCACTTGAAGTATGACAGTGTCCACTCTTCCCCCCAATCTATCATCAATCAAAGGAAGTACAATCCCCACACTTACTATCCATTCTTGTGTCAAGTCACTTAGTCTCACTATTGGTTACAACATGATCTTGGGTCCTCGTAGAAGACTCTTGTCTCGCAATTACTATTCAGCTCTCATCAACACCAAATCCTTATATTCTGAGAGTTGAAGAAGTAGTAATGGTACCTTTGGATTCCTTTCAATCACTATAAGGTATTACCTCAGACTAAGTAAGCAGATTCATTAGTGATCCTTAAATTAGTAGTCCCCCATATGCTCGATACAATACATTTACTCAATTAAGGGGGATTCATACATCTTGAAAATGGTAATGTTCATGTTTTAAAACTATACTAGCTGCATATTTGGTATAGGTGAATTATTTAGTGGATCCACCACCATTCCCAACACCCACCCCTATGGGATTCTTGAGCTTTTCAAAAAATTATGCTCCTTCAACACCAATTACAACAATTCCAACTTCATGTACTCTTACATGGTTTGAGGCCACCTGCATCCATTCCCATAATAGTATATGAGATATCCTTTGGTCTCTTTATTTTATAACCACTCTCACCATTTTCATGAGCATTGATATTCCCACCTATTTTATATAAAAACAACTCATCAACAAATTTTCCCCTTTGGAAGGTCACTCTTATCCACATAGTTTGAAGAACCAATGAAGAACACACGATAAATGATGATGAATTATTGGCTCTATAGTACCCTCTAAATTTCATAAATTAAGGGGCATTAGTTATAATGAAAAAATCACGCACCTGCAACAATTCCATGATTTACACGGTAAAGAATCGTCAACATACAACATGCATCCAACTGAAGCATATTCACACGATCCAAATTAGATTGAGTCCAAAATAGCCCCAAAGCAGTAAAAAATAACAATAGTGTGGCTAAAACTTTGTGTATATGCATTGCACCGTGCATCTCCAAAACAACACCCACACTGCAACACAAAAACTCCTTCAGTATCCACATGTCTGATACAAATGATGAGATATCACACACCAACATCGCGTTGAAGGCTCATGAAATGAATTTAAATTTTGGTCTTGCACAAACTTGGTTTCCTTAAATGACCTCTTGGTGTACATTGGATCCAAAACATGGATCAATGGGTTCACACTATGATCTTGGCATTTATTTCCCACCTCTTAGCCTGTAAAAATAAATCCATGGGCATGCTTATTGTAAGAATAATTTTTAGCAAGGTTATGCTACTAGAATAGTGATTGAAATTCCTCTTAGCTCACCTCTTCACTGTTTTTAAGCAATGCCAAATCTCCCTTATATCATTACCTCAAGGGGAAAGTGATCTTCTCATTTATTTCATTAGCCATTTTGCAAACAAGTTTCGACAAGAAAGGCCTTCGTTCGGAAGATTGTTACCCTCCTTTTGGATCTCACATATCCAAGGTGTTGTACTAGTTTGACCATTGAGAAATATACTAGTGGTTCGACTCACATTGATTGTTGGAGTTTGCATCCTCTACTCCCTTTTCTATTTTTTTATCACTTTGTTGTTTTTATTTTGTTCCCCTCCCAGAATATTTTGCAGGATCACTTGGGTAATAATCCATCACCACCAAGGAGATTTGAATACTGAGGCATTGTTTCATACTACAAAGCCTATCCCCATACCAATGTGGGAAGGAAACCTTGTGCATTATGTACCACAATAGAGTACATGTGTGTGATAGGTCTTATCACTTGATGCTTTGGATTATTGAGATGAAAATGACTCAAACAAATGGGTAGGATGACCTTTAACTCTGAAATTTGAAATGTTCCATTTGGCATGATATTAATGGATGAAGAGTGTGACATGACCTCTGATACTAGGACCGCTGATGGATTGATGTGATTAGATGGAATGATGTGGACCAACATGGGACCAAAAAATTTTATCAATGAGTTGAAACCACCCTGGTTTCCCAGGGAGGTAACGCTCACTTATTGATCGGTTTACAAAAAGGTCTTCGACAATGCAAAACCAATGAAAATTGAACATACATGTGTGATATTTTACATTGTGCATCCTTGGGCCTATTTATTTTCCATGCAATTAAATGGTGTACTATGCATTATAACCATTAGATATGATAACATCCACTAGAAATTGATCTCCATTGTTTCACCTTAATTTCCTGTCATTTCAACCCCACGCTTTTAATCTCTGCCACTGATCTGACCCATTGGCTCATAGACTCTGATCGATCCAATTCAGTGATATCAGTTGCATAAGTTTTTAAGTGTTATTCATCTTAACAATCCGATATAATACAGATTGAAGGTGGATGTGTTACTTCTACGCTAATGCCTATATTCTTGCTTTGGTCACCTATTATAGCCTATTATCCTGATGATCTTTGTAATTCATTTCCTCTGAGATGATTTCCCTCTGAAAAAATATGGATTTTTGATGGCTAAAAATCACCAAAAATCATTGAACTAATAGGTCATATGCATAACAAGGTGTTCCACCACTGAAGGGTGACTCCTAAATTAGGCCTAACCTTGAGATACTTTCCAATGACTTTTTAGCCATATAATAATAACCTTTTCTTCAATAATTCCATATAAAGTGACTAAAATAATGTTTATCATAATGGTCTTATAATTATAGGTATTTTTTATCACCCTTTTAAAAAATAGGATAAATGAGGCTTTTGATTCTAGGGTTTAGGTAAACAACACTTTATTGATAGATTTGAGAGATTGTCAAGATGTTAGAGCTGAGGATAGGTTCAATGGTATCCCTCAATGTCCTTAGATTTTCTTTTTCAAGTTGGTTAACCTGAAACTCTATGTCATCTAAGGAAAAAACAATTTTTTATGCAGAAATGGTTCAAACGTTGTCCATGACATCATGGGATTCATAAATTATTTCTGAAGTAGGATTTTTAGTCCATAAATGGATTCATATTATTTTCTTTAGTTTTAAAACTTAAAATTTCCTCCATAATTTCTTAGGACTTAGATTAGAGGTGAAAAATAATTTTCTTGTCTTTTTATATAGTAATTTTTTTTTCTTTTAACTAGGTCTTTGTACCCATATATTTTGTTCTATTTTAAGGACTCATTAGAATTAATTTTGATGTATTTTCTATCATGTTGCACTCTTTTTCATACAAGGGTCGGCCATTATAATTTTGTTATTACACAAAAACTCTATAAAGAACTTGTTATTGAAAGTGTAACTGGGTTGTGGTAAAATTATCATAGATGTCTCAAATAATATATGTATGTATGTATGTGTTTGGGTATGTAAGTATGTATGTGCGTATGTATGTAGATATACATATACATATACATGCATACATACATATACACACATAGATGCATATACATATACATAAATAGATATATATACATATACATACATACATACATACATACATACATACATACATACATACATACATACATACATACATACATACATACATACATACATACATAC
>LPNX010720412.1:158091-213204 GCA_001517045.1 Pseudotsuga menziesii | reverse complement strand
AACTAATAGATATGGACTTTGTTTTTTGAGGCAGAACATTTTTTTTGTTTAGTCACTCCCATTAGTGCTGCTTCTTTGGATTATGAGGGTTGCGTTCTTCATGTATTTTCTTTGCACATGAGAGAGATTATCCTCAAGATTAGATGCTGATTTTCACGTGTATGGCTATGATGCTCCCCTTAGATGCTGATTTTGGTGTATGCCTATCATGCTATGTCTTGTGATTTGAAATTGGTATGATGTTTCGATATCACCAATATGTATGAGTTACTTTTAATTCTCAATAAATATCAAAGTAAATAATATTTTAAGATATATTTTTTTATTTTAATATTTATTTTAAAATAGTATTCTTTAATTGCTTCCAATATATTAGGATAACCTATTTTTTAATCAAAATGAAATACCCATAATCATTTTGTGTTTTTAAATGGAAGGAAATATACTTTTTTTTATAGTAGCTATGGTTATAATTTTACAATTATTTAATTTTACAAAATATATAATTTTAAAAGTTTTATTTATATTTATTAAATTTATTAAAACAATTTGTTATTGTTTTAATCTTGTCAAAATTTAGTTTTAAGTTATTAATTATAGAATAATATAGATAATTTTAGTTTTTTTTATAAATAATATTATAGTAATGTGTTTCTATTAGATTGGAAGTGGGATCGAGCTTGACAATTGAGAAGACAACCACTGATGGGGGCGAGGGTCTCGAGACAGCGAATTGATAAAATAACCAAGCAAAAGAGGGTTGTGTTCCATGGAGGGGGAAACACGGAGTAGGATCTCAACCCCACCTAACAGGTCCCTTGAGGAGTTCCAAATCGGAAGTACTTCGGTTTCATTGAATTAAATGGGAGGAGAGAGTTCGGGTGAGCTTCCCCATGAACAACAAGGGATCATGTCACAAAAGTGTATGCCTATGGAATCCCAAGTCCCGGGCATGCAAATTCGATCGTCAAGTTTGAGGGATATCATCTAGTACATGAAGGAACTTGCGTTGATATGAAAATTTGTTGGAATGTTACCCTATGAGAAATCCCTAATTTGTCGGATCAATTCTACTTGGAAACCTAGAGGGAATTATGACTTGCAGCTTGTATTGAAGGGGGTTTTCATGATAAGCTTCATCTTCTTGAAAGACTGAAATAGGGTTTTGGACGGAAACCCCTATTTCTTCTATTTGGTTGGTCTTTTCCTAAGACCTTGGAGAGAACATTTTAAAACAGCAAAAGAAGACATGATTACGACTCCAGCTTGGATCAGAATGTATTCACTGCTAGGGGAATACTGGGATGTCGAGATCTTGGAAGACATTGGCAACACTCTCGGCAAGTTTATTAAAATACTGGAGAAAACGAAAGAAAATAGATACAGGGCATATGCATGAATCTACGTTTATATGGATTTGACAAAGGCATTGTTAGAAGCTATAGATCAATTGTGGGATGATGAAGAGTGGAGGAAATCCCTCGACTATGAGTGGATCCCCTTTCGCTGTAGAAGATTTCATGGTTATGGGGATCTTTATATGGATTGTCCCCAAAACTCTCGACTACCCAGTCATGACAGAGCCAAGTGAAGGATGGTCAAGGTTTTACATGTGTGTAACAGAAGAAAAGGAGGGAAAGTCAGAAGCACCTTAACAAACCAAACGTTTTAGCATGACCAACAAGTTTGCAATTCTTGATGAACCTGAGAAAAAAGATGACACCTTGGCAGCGATAGAGGAACACAATGAAAAACTATTTGAGAAGGGGAGGGATCTAGAGCAACGAAAAGAAGATATTGAAACATCCCAGTTGTAAGAGTAGGTGACTGAAGAAGAAGGGGAGGATATAGACCTTGGCATTTAGATCTAGATAGGATAGAATAGGTATGTGATGATCAAGGTAAGGGTTTTATCCCCCAAGATAAAGTTTCCTTATTGCAAAATGAGATAATAAAATTCAAGGCCCATAGTCCTTTGGGAGTAATGGCAGGATTGATGAAGGAATCCAAAAGGAAATTTCTTGAGAATGGAAACAAATTGGGATGGAAATCCAATCGAGTCCGTATTGTAGAAGTAGATGTTAAGCTCATTGAATGAAGCTAGTTATGTACCATTAGAGAAGCCCTTGGGCTCTAAATCTCTCTTGTCTCCAATGAATTCCATCAGTTGGAATATTCAAGGGCCCAATAACCCTCAAAAGGTAAAAATTTAAAAATGGAAGCTTAATATGGAGAAACCCGGGGTTATGTTTGTGCAGGAATCTCAACGCACATAACAATGCTTTTAGAGGTATGTAGGAAATCTTGGAGGAATTGTGCAAGCGTAGGGGTAGATGTGTCTGGGGCTGAGGAAGTTTTAGGGGTTTTTTGGGACCCATCTCATATTTCCCTTAATGGTTTTGTGGCTTCTGAACACTTTATATTTGCATATTTCCACATTGTCAAAAGTTTGATCCACAGGAACCTGACTAATGTCTATGGTTCCCACTCTTCATCATAAAATAAAGGTTTCATCTACTTGCTCATACAGTTACAGAAGAGGGTGGGTGGTTTTCACTGAATTGTTGGAGGGGAATTCAACATGATCACCGCACTAGAGGAAGAAAAAGGAGGGAGGAGAAAAATGGAAGGGGAGAATGTGATATTTCGGAAGGCCATTGAAGAAATGGGGCCAATAGATATAGTTACGGGATAAGAGATCTACACATGGAACAATAGTCGAGGAGGAGAGTGAAATATAGTCTCTCGTCTAGATCAATTTCTTTTCTATGAATCCATTATAGACCTCATAAGTGAATTATCTTCCCTAGTTCTCCCTGTGACTGGTTTGAATCTCTAGCCACTGTGTTTATGGTGGAGCGATTTGGGGTCTCAGTTCAAAAATATGTTTAGGATTGAATAGTTATAGTTGAGACATCCATACTTTAAGGATGAAGTACATCAATGGTCGGAAGAAGACAACAAGATGGAGGGTAATAACATGTAGAGGGTCCAAAAGAAGCTCAAATACTAGAAAGGAAAGATCAAATGGGACATGGTTTTCACTCTTAAAACTCATGGGGGGTTAGGTTTATGAGATTCACTAGCAATGAATCTGGTAAGTGGGGAAAAATGATGGTGGTGGTGGGTCTCACAAGTGGAGGAACCCTAGGTTAAACTATGGAACCAAAAATATGTTGATGGATGGGAGAAACATCACCGTGTTTGGCTTTGTTGATGACAAATGGGGTTCGCACATATGGAATCTGTCCAGGAAGGGAAGACGATTGATCCAAGAAAAATTCTTTTGGGATGTTAGGAACAAGGAGCACACATCTTTTTGGGAGGATGCATCGCAACAACTTCCCTGTTTAAATGCAACCATTGATACCCCTCTTCTCTATCATAATTGCAGGGGTTCACCAGTTAATCAAAGGAAAGGATTTATAGGAATAAGGGGAAGACTTGATGGGTTTTCGAAGATGGTTTCCATGAGATCGTTGAGAATAGTTAGGAAATGGAGATGAATTGGGATGGTTATGTAGGCCCTTTAGCATAGTTACATTCCTGTAAATAATAGACAAGATAATATTATGTGGGGTAGGTCTCCCAAAGGAACTTATCAGTCCAGGAGGCCTATAATATAAAAGATGTATACACCACAGGGGATTCACCTTCTTGAGCAATATCTTATCATGTGCATTCATAAAGGGAGGTTTTTAATTTTGAAAAATAAGGTTAATATATTTTAGGTACTGTGGGGCGGGGAATAGAGTATGGGGGGTTTATAGGTATTGGGGGGGTATAAAAAGGGGTTTATAGTAAAAATAAGGAATATATTGTAAAAATAGGGGTTTTTTAATTGGAAATATGTATTGAGACAGGGGCTCAACAAAAGGATTTTTTTAAGTAATTATCAATATCTAGTGGAATTAGGGGTATTCTTTAATATCCCATGAACGAAGGCGTTATGGCATCATTTCACTAAGTGAAGACCATATGGGATACAAAAAAGATCCAAGCGATCAATCCTACAAAATTATGTGGGAGGCAAAGTTATGGCCAAATATTGCAACATTTTCCGGGCTATTATTACAAAGAAGAAATCTAACAAGAGAAAATATGAAAAAATAGGTCTTCATGGGCCTCATTAGTGGTTCTTGTGCAAGAAGAGCATGGAAACCCTTGACCACCTACTGGATAATTGTCTGTTCTCAAGCTCTCTATGGAACAAAGGGGAAGTTTTATTTTGGTGTTCTAGAGGAAGCAAAGGCAGACCAAATCTTACCTTGAAAAATTAGTTGCAAGATCCTTTCTCAAACATAATTGTTAATCGAATCTGGTGCATTTTCCTTAGATTTGTTGTATGGGAAACATGGAAAGAGTGTAATCTCGTTACTTTTAGAGAGGTTTCTCGTACTGACAAAAAAGTGTGGGATTCCATCTGGTTGGAAATCCTGGAAACTGTTTGGCTAGGGTCTTGGAACAAAGAGGCTTGGCGTGCCCACAGAAAAGAACTCCTCATTCTAAAATATTGGGGAATTGATGGCCCTATGCAGTGTTGAAGCCTCCCCAAAACATATACTCTAAATGGACCTATTCCTAATCGATGGGAGCCCTTGAAAGTTAGTTATTTCAAGCTAAAATTTGATGAGGCATACAAGGGTAACCCAAGCAAGTCAGGATTTAGTAGTATTATCAAGGACCACTAGGGGATGATGATAACTTTCTTCTATGGTGGTATCTAATACGACACCAATAATGTAAAAGAGCTAGAAGGTCTCATCCAAGATCTTATGATTTCCCTATAGCAGGAAATTCTCCCTATGGTGATCGAAATGGATTCTCAACTTGTCCTAAGAATGGTGGAACGCATTCATAATGATGTGTCTTCCTCCAAGGTGTCATTGAGCTAGAGTTTCAAACACATGTTAGAATGAGATGAACTGTTTGTTAGGCTCTTACAAGGGATAGCCTTTCACCATGTATGATGTGAATGAAATAATATGCCAGATAGATTGGCTAATGCATGTACGTAGAGCCATTAATTAACAATTGGTAATGCCTAGAATGATTTCATGGATGAGACTCTTGGAACAAAGATAGGGCTACAGGTGCTCATAGATACTATTTTTTAAGTGGATGAGGACACATGAAGGCTCATGTTGGTCGATGGGCATGCCAAGTGTTAGATGTATAATCTGTATAATGAAGAGGAAATATGTTGGGGAGGGATGACACCCTTTAAAAATAATGAATAGTTTCGGGTGTGATGTTATTTCTCACACGATGTCTATGGGATGGGATTTCAATGGAGGTGGTGGCATATCTAGCCTAATATGGGATGAGTTTATTAGTGGAGCATACTAGAGGACAACTCAGGTTTGCAGTTGTACATGGTCAATCATTATGGACAGTGGGGGGTTTCTATTTAATCCCAATCAAGCGGCATCCATGTAGTTGTGTGCTTCTAGTTCAAAGGTGGTGGCTCCTAATGTGTATTGACATTTGTATAACCGAGAATATGGAGCATGGAAATTCCATGATTGGGGATAGCAAAGGAAAGGCATCATGGAGGGATCAGGTAATTCTACCCATGGGAAACCATCAACACATCATGCAGCCTCAAAAGCACATGGCATGGGAAGCTAAGTAATTTCCTCTTCTCCTACCCTCAGAGGTGGAGGAGCGAGTTCAAGACATTGAATGGATCCTTTGTGACCAGTTGGATGATGAAACCCTTTAATATGAAACTAAAGGAATCCAAGAGTAGGTCATGGACCTTGGTAATAATGCATCTCGAATGGGGTTCTATGAAATAACTATTTACTTGTTCTGGGTAATGAATGTTGGAGACATTTACCCAACATGCACACTTAATTTGTCAATTCGGACTTGTTAAACCACTATCCTAATTTTTATTGACTTAATCGGCATCAGATGAGCACACCCACGCCTACCTTTAGTCAAGGAGGCCAACTAAGCAATATCCTTCATTCAAGGAGGCTAACTAGGCTTCCTCCTTCAAACAGGGAGCATTCTGGGGGTGATCTAAGTGTCATAAATGCACCTAATTGCTAACCGATTGTTACAATCAGTTAAGCTAAGTGGTGAAGGAACCTACATTCATTATATTGATTATTTTTATTAATATTTATGAACTGGAGTCTAGTAGGGAACCTCTAACCACCTCTGATGACTAGTTTGACTTCAGTTAACCTCATTAAGGTTCATTGGAGTTAATGATATGCTACCACTTGTTGGTTGGCATGAAGTGACATGTGTCTAAGCTACTTTCAATTAGACTCAGTCATTCATTACACTCCGACTTCAGTTAGGACTCAGTTGAGTTAATATGGACTTGATCAGTGGGTTAACTAAGTGTGTTTACTATGGCTTACATTCAGTTAAGCTACACACATTCATTCAATTGAAATGACCTCCTTGGGAATACAAATTGTGTTGGAATTCATGCATCGTGCGTGATCATTGTATTGTATTATTCATTCTTTATTGATTATATAGAGCTGTTGCTTCCATTGCAGCACCATTATGCCAATTTTATGCTTAATTATCTAAAATATTTCGTGAGACTGTGTTTTAGTCCCTAGATTACTATGACAGATTAATATGGTATTAGATCTCACGGTGGGATAAAGCTCAGATCTCTCAAAAACATGTTTTTTTACATATCTTGCATGAAAAATTGAGCAAAGCTCAAAATTCCAGCACTGCACCAGAAGCAAAGGCTTACCACTTAATACCCCAAGTTAAGGAATTGTTTATCAAGCTTGCTTGATCAACTATGTTGGGTATGGTGAAATCCTAAAATGTGCAGGATGTTCAACCTTATGGTGCCCCTTTTGTTGTGATTTGTGGGTTTTAACAGGTGAAAGCATTCGCTACAATAGTTTGAGATGGATTCTTCCATCGAACTCTTGACTCCATTCAATTTCCATTCATGGAAAGTAGATATGGAGATCTAGCTACATGCCAGAGGACTCTACCAGGTCACTATGGAAACTAAAGAAGAGCCTACTCATGTGACAGACAAAGCTAGATACTTGAACAAGAAAGATGAAGCATTCAGATTCTTGTGCCTCTCTATTTCCCAGGATCTTCTTTTCTGTCTCTCGAGATTGAAGGCTCCAAAAGAAATTTGGGACAAATTGGAAACCATGTATGGAAAATAGGATGATTTGAGAGTATACGAGCTTGAAAACAAGTTGATGTCTCTCCAACCTTCCAATTTCGAGACCTTAAAATATGTTTTCACAAAGTTCAAGCACATTGTCTTACTGTTGAAGTAGTGTAAGGTGGAGAAGGAGGATGATCACCTCATCCTCACCATTCTCTTCAAACTTGGAGCTGATTATTTAGTGTTTGTCTCTACATTCCATGAGGGGAAGCTCACAACCCTTGGATGGAAGATTCCTTCACTCAATGCCTTCATTGAGTCCCTAAAAAGTAAACATGATAAGCTTGTCCAGATGGGGATCATCAGATCCTCTCATGATCAATCCCTCTATGTCTCAAGGCCCAAAGATCTGAAGGGTAAAGGAAAGCAGCAGAAGAACCCAAAAACCAAATTCGAAGCTCCTAAGTCTAAAGTTGAAAACCAGTACCATGAAGAGCCTTCCAACTCAAAGAAGAACAAAAGAAAAGTGCATCATGGAAAGGAAAAATTCAAGTGTTCATACTATGGGAATGGATTCGACCCTAAACATGCCTGCATGAAAAAGAAACTTAATGAAGCTACTTCTCTTCTTGAGAAAAATCACATCAATCTTCTGGAAAGATTTCAGAGGATCAGTAATATCGGGAACCACAACATGAAAAAGGTCATGCTCTCATGGAAAGCACTTCGAAGTCCAAAGATATTTTGATACATTCTGGAGCTTCGAATCACATGATGGCTGAAAGAGAATCTTTCTCATCTTTGGAGACCGAAAAATCCATTCCCATCCACTTGTTAGATTTTTATCATTCTAAGCTAGCATAACATTAGGATCTTTAACTGAGAGAACAACAAGCACAACAATCAAAACATAAGAGACAATGAACACAGTGTTTTCATCAGGGAAACCATAAATGGAGAAAACGCCGCAACTTCCTCAGAGATAGAATTAGCACCAAAGTAAAACCCAAAATAGTAAGTGATCTCCTGACAGTAGTAACCTTCTTCTTATCTAGCCCCAGTGTCTTCTCCTTCCTCAAATATGCGCTACACTTGAGTGTGTATGTGATGTGTGCTAAATAGAGAGTCTAGCTCTCTATTTATACTAATCCTAGCATGACTAAAACCCTATGAGGGCCGACCTCTCTAGGAGATTCTAATAACCCTAGTGCCTCGGAACTGCGGGGACTTTAACCCTTAGACAATAGGAGGGTTACCCACAATGACTTGACATGACTTTTTTACATTATTGATTCTCCTGATCAGAACATCGGGGCATGACATGACATAAGAACATCCTGGAATAAACATCAGGTTACAATAGATAAGAAATACAAGTGAATGCATTCTGAAGTTACAATTACATTAACACTCCCTCTTAACTAGGAAGGTATTCTCTTGACATAATTTTCATCACTGGTCTTCTTATTTGGGTCTTCTCTTCATCTTCATCTTCAATTCATCTTCATCTTCAAGTCTTCTTTGTCTTCAAGTCATCTTCGTCTCTAGATATGGATCATCACTTGATCTAGATCATCAATGGATCTGGATCATCACTCGATTTGGATCATCACTGGGCATCATCACTGGATTTGGATCATCACTCAATCTAGATGATCACTAGACATAATCACTAGATTTGGATGATCACTGGATCTAGATCATCACTGGGCATCATCACTGGATTTGTATCATCACTTGATCTAGATCATCACTGGGCATCATCACTGGATTTGGATCATCACTCAATCTAGATCATCACTACTGGATCATCATCACCGGATCATCATCACTGGATCATCACGGGTGCTATCTCATGATTCTTCTTGTCACAGGAAGTTCTACGGAGCCATCCCTTTTTCATGCTGGTTGTAGGCCTAGCCTCCATGTAGGTCCTTCTTCAGCGCTTATATCTGACACCAAGTCGGAATGGCCCGTCCAACACTTACATCTGACCTACTCGTCAGAAAGGCATGCCCAACACTCACATCTAATCATGTAGGAACCAATCCTATAATCATATCAGAAAGGCTCGCCACTCACATTCACCAGCATGATAGGACACAACTACTATGATCTGTGAAAAGGATCAACACTTACAACCACTAGCATGATAGGACACAACTACTATCATCTGTGGAAAGACACATCACTTACATCCACCAGCATGGTAGGACACACCTACGACCATCTGTGGAAAGGCACAACACTTACAATCACTAGCATGGTAGGACACACCTACTACCATCTATGAAAAGGTAGAGCACTCACATCTTCCAGCATGATAGGACACACCTACTATCATTTGTGGAAAGGCTAGAAATCACATCCACCAACATGATAGGACACACCTACTATCATCTGTGGAAAGGCACTGCACTTACATCTGATCATGTGGGAACACATCCCTCAGTCACATCAGAATGGATCTCAGTCCTAGACTAAGGATTTTTCGTACCTCACCAGGTAGCTCCATTCCAAGAATGGTGGTAGCCTTATATCTAACACCTAGTCAGAATGGCCAACACTCACATCTGACATGGAAGGAACCTAATCCTTTAGCCATGACAGAATGGCTCAGCCCTTACATCTGATCAAGTGGGAACACATCCTTCTATCACATCAGAATGGCCATGCACTCATATCTGATCATGTGAGAGCACATCTCACGATCATATCAGAATGGCCCTTAGTCCGAGACTGAGTTTTCATGGTACCTCACAAGGTAGCTCCATTCAAAGAATGTCAATATCCCTTATATCTGATCATGTAGGAACCAATCCTATAGTCATATCAGAATGGCTTAGCACTCATATCTGACATGGAAGGAACCAATCCTCTCACCATGATAGAATGGTTCAACCCTTACATCTGACCATGGAAGGAACCAATCCTCTCACCATGTCAGAATGGCTCATGGACTCATCACTTCCCTTTGGAGGGAATCTCGATCCAGAGAACACCAAGCCTCTCCCTGAAGTACTCAAACTTCACCCTAGACAATGGCTTTGTTAACACATTAGCTATCTGATCGTCCATCACAACATATTGGAGCTTCACTTCTCCCCTCTGCACCATATCCCTGACATAGGAACTAGCTCAAGGTGTTCATAGCAAAGAAAATGTATGGTCTTGTGTTTGTCAGGTACATCAAGGACCCAATCATCGGATGATACATCGTAGCATCAACCAACTCTGATAAAGCATTGCTCAATAGCTTCAAGTTTGATTCCATAGGTGTGGCGATAGCCTTGCAGTCCATCATCCCAAACCTCTTCAGGATCTCTACTACATACTTCCCTTGTCCAAGGAAGATTCCATCCATATTCTGCCATACCTCCATGCCTAGAAAATAATGCATCATACCCAAGTCCTTCATTTTGAACTCTATAGCAAGATTTCTCTTCGTATCAGCAATCAACCCATCCATACCCATCACAAACAGATCATCTACATATAGTAGAAGAATCGCTAGGTTTCCATATTCAACCTTATAGTAAAGGTTGGAATCTACTTTACTCTTGGTAAAGCCCAGACTAGATAGAAAGCTGTCAATTCTGTCGTACCATGTCCTGGGTTCCTGTTTCAAACTGTACAGGGCTTTCTTCAATCTACACACATGAGACTCCCTTTCATGTGTCTCAAAACTGAGTGGCTGCTGTACATAGATTTCCTCTTCTACTACACCATTCAAGAAGGCAGTATTGACATCCATCTGATGTATCTTCCACTTCATTACTGCAGCCACAGCAAGTACCGATCTGATGGAAGTGTATTTGGCTACAGGAGCAAAGGTTTCTTCATAATCTATTCCTTCTTTCTGAGAGAAACCACGAGCCACCAATATTGCCTTATATTTCTCTATGCTACCATCTGTAGCATGCTTGATCTTGTAGATCCATTTGGAATTTACAACTGACTTCCCTTCTAGTCTTGGGACAACATCCCAAACATCATTTTTCATGATTGATTGGTATTCTTCGATCATCGCATCCTTCCATTCTTTCTGTTCTGCCACTTCTTCATAATTGGAAGGTTCTTTATCAATGAAATCACATAGTAATGCTACATACCTGGAGCAGGCTCTAGTCCTTTTTCTATCTCTGTGATTCTCTTATGGAGCCCCATATCTTTCCGCACCTTGGATCACTTCCCGTACCCAGGCTGGTTTCCTCTTGTGAGGATTCTTTTCCTGAGGTGGATCTACAATTCTTTGTGGTTCTTCATATTCTCCATCTTATTCTTTAGTTTCTTCATTCATGGTTGTATTATGAATTCTGGGTGCTTCTACTTCTTTAGGTTCTTCAGCAGGCCTCTTCCTGGATTTGTTGTAAGTTGTGTCTTCATCAAAAGTCACATCCCTGCTGATGTTAATCTTCTTGTATCCTGGGAAATATATTCTGTAAGCCTTCAAGCTTTCAGAGTATCCCACAAATATACTCTTATTTTTTGTTCTCTTCTCTTTTGGAATGTGTATGTACACAGGACAGCCAAATATTCTGAGATGGATGACTTCTGGTTTCTTACCGGAGAAGACTTCTTCAGGAGTCTTGTTCTCGAGTACTCTATGTGGAGTACGGTTCTATACATACACCATTTTTCTGGCAGCTTCCGCCCAAATATGCATAGGAAGATCTTGATCATGAAGAATTTCTCTTGCAGCTTCCATGATAGTTCTATTCTTCCTTTCTGTAACCCCATTTTGTTGTGGATTTTAAGGAGTGGAAAAATCCCTCTTAATCCCTGAGTCTTTGCATAGCTCTTTGAATTCATTTGAAGTGAATTCTCTGCCATTGTCTGATCGAAAGGTCTTGATCTTATTTTCAGTGTGATTCTTGATCAAGGCTTTGAATTCCTTGAACTTGCTGAATACTTCATCTTTGTTCTTCATGAAGTAAACCCATGTCTTTCTAGAAAAGTCATCAATAAAAGAAACATAATATGCATACCCGCTTAGTGAGTTTTATGACATAGGACCGCATACATCAAAGTGGATGATTTCCAATATTCCTTTTGCTTTTCTTTCACTACTTGGAAATGTCTTCTTTGTATTATTCCCTTTCGCACATCCTTTGCAGACCCCATCATCTTTTTCTTGGATTTCTGAAATACCTTCAACAACTTTTCTTGCAATAGGAAATGCTCTGTAATGCACATGTGCAAGCCTTCTATTCCAAAGCTCATTTGGTTCTACTGTGTCATGGACCAATGCTTGTTTTGGATGGCCCTTCAAATTGTACAAACGTCCTTCTTGTTCTCCAATCACTACTGCATCATCGATAGTCTTTCCTTTTGGCCACATGATGACTTGACCATCTATGAATGCAACCCTTATTCCTTTTGCATATAATGCAGATATGGAGAGAAGGTTCTTATTTAGTCTTGGTATAAACAATACTTCCTTCATTTTCATAGACTTTCCAGAGTCTATTTTATAAGAGGAATCTCCACTACCTTTTATTGGATACTGGTAGTCATATCCTAACTTCACCTTGTGAGGTGATTCATGTTCTGATAGTTTCACAAAAGATTCCTTGAATCCTGTCATATTCTTGGAAGCCCCATTGTCTATAAGCCAATCAATGATTCCATGAGTAATGTTTCCAATAAGAGCAGATATCAAAACATATTCATCTTGACTTTCATATCTGGTTTTCTTCTTGGAAGTTTCATCATCCTCCATAGCATGAGTATGATGTCTTCTCTTGTTTCCTTTCTTCTTATGAGAGTTAGTCTTGTTTCTAGGAGGACTGTCTTTTGCAAAGTGTCCTCTTTCATCACATGTATAACATCTCAATCTAGATAGGTCATTTCTCTTGTTATCTTTATGGTAAAAGTTCTTACCTTTGGAGTGATGAGGGTTTCTTCTTCCTTTCTTGGAGTGAATTGTGAGGGCTTGATATTCACTTCCCATCTTCTCTTCTCGAGCTGCTATCTAAGCTTCTTCTTGAGAGAATTCTTCCCATAGTTTTCTGAATTTGACTAACTTCTTTCTTGCACAGATTCCTTGGATGAATGAATCCCAGACCTAGGGAGGCCATTCAGTGTTGTCATCACAATTTCTGCATTCTCCACTTCTTCATCTACAGCTTCTAGTTGTTCTTTGATCTGGGAGACCCTTGTGAAGTAAGAATGGATGGTCTCAGCATTCTATATCTTTACATTCATCAACTAGTTCCTTAGATTCATATTCTGATTGATGTTCTTCCCTTGAAATAGTTTGGTTAGGGAATCAAACATAGCTTTAGGTGTCTTGAGAGATGATACTTGTGGGATAAGGTGATCCTTGTTAAATTTATCAATGATTCTCTTTTCCATAACCAACTTCTTCTTATGTAATGCCTTTGGCTCATCTCCCTCTGGAACTAGAATCTCCTCATGGATGTAGGAGTCCAACTCATTCTCTTCCAGGACCAGGGAGATCCTATACTTTTAAGCTTGGAAGTTGTTAGCTCCCTCAAGATTTTCATTAAGCTTGGTATGATGAGACATTTAAACTGAGAACCTCAAATGGAAATACAAAATATTTAGATCTTACTAGGTCAAGATGTCGGATATGGATTTGGAGTTGAAAATCTTGTAGAGCTGGTTCAGGAGCAAATTAGGGTTTTGCTTTTTTGGAGTTCTGACCACCCAAATGCCTTGAAATTCATCCCTAACTTTGATTTTGGGGAGGAGATCAATCCATGCCTGGGCTCACTGAAAAATTCCTCTTTTGTGAAAAGCCCTAATTTCTGGCAGTAGTGTTGGGTCCAAAACTGAAAAACCTCAGAATTGGATTTTGCTTTGATAGAAAGATTCACCCTAGGGAGGAGAGTTTTTCCAACCTTCTTTTGCTAAAAATATATGGAGAGAGATCCACAGAGTAGGAAGCCCTAGTTCTCACAGGTGCATAGTGTCTTCTTCTCAGGTTAGCTCTGATACCATGTTAGATTTTTATCATTCTAAGATAGCATAACATTAGGATATTTAATTGACAGAAAAACAAGCACAACAATCAAAACATAAGAGACATTGAACATAGTGTTTTCCTCGGGGAAACCATAAATGGAGAAAACCTTGCAACTTCCTTAGAGATAGAATCAACACCAAAGTAAAACCCAAAATGATAAGTGATATCCCGACAGTAGTAACCTTCTTCTTATCTAGCCCCAGTGTCTTCTCCTTCCTCAACTATGCGCTGCACTTGAGTGTGTATGTGATGTGTGCTAAATAGAGAGTCCAACTCTCTATTTATACTAATCTCGGCATGACTAAAACCCTATGAGGGCCGACCTCTCTAGGAGAGTCTAATAACCCTAGTGCCCTAGAATTGCGGGGACTTTAACCCTTAGACAATATGAGAGTTACCCACAATGACTTGACATGACTTATTTAAATTATTGATTCTCCCGATCGGAACATCTGGGCATGCCATGACATAAGAACATCCCAGAATAAACAATTGGGTTACAATAGATAAGAAATACAAGTGAATACATTCCGAAGTTACAGTTACATTAACACCACACGGGAGATGACTCCACAATCATATCCAAAGGACAAGGTACTGTAGATCTTGAGCATGGTTATTCTTCCAATGTTCTGCATGTACCATCTCTTGCATCAAAACTCCTAAGTGTTTATCAAATGACACATAGAGGAGTGCCCAAGATAGTATCCTTTATCCCAGATGATGTAGAGATCACATAACTTGCATCCAGAAAAATTGTAGCAAAAGGCCTTGCAAACCATCATGCAAAATCCTACGAGTTCTCCCATTTTGTGGCGGATGCAAAGCCCATTGCATTGTTGACTCATGGAAATGAGGTAAGTAGATTGTGGAATGAGAGGTTCGGCCACCTGAAATTTAAATACTTGCATCAATTACAGAAGAATTTTATGGTTGAATGCCTCCTAGTCATCAAAGTTACCACTAAAATTTGCAAGGGCTATGTTGTTGGAAAGCACCTTGAGCATAAGTTTGATTAGGGGAAGGAAAGCTGAGCATCATGAATCTTGGGACTAATACATTTTGATATCAGAGGTCCCATTCCTAAAACATCCATGAATGGATCAATGTACGTTCTCACTTTCATTGATTACTTTTCTAGATACACATGGGTCATTTTTATCAAAAAGAAGTCGGAAGTCTTGGAGAAATTCATTGAATTGAAGGCTTTGATTGAGAATGCATCTGGAAAATAGATCAAGATTTTGAGATTTGATAATGGAAGGGAGTATATCAGTAATTATTTACTACATATATGTTCCCAAATTGGTATTCAGATCCAACATTCAGTTCCCTACACTCCCCAGCAGGAACGGTGTAGCGGAGAGGAAGAATCGGTCTCTCAAGGAGATGACCACTTGTATGTTGGAATCAAAGAAGTTGGCTGTAAATTTGTTGGATGAAGACATGAATGATACAGAATATAGTTAGGACATATTTACACACTCATCCATGAAAGGGGAGACCTTTTTCGAATCATATTTCGGACACAAGTCGAATGTGTCAAATCTGAGGGTGTTTGAGTCCACTACCTGGGCCTGAATTCCACTTGATAAAAGGAGGGATTTACAACCGCAAAGCATCCAATGTCTGTTTATTGGATATCCTGATGAATCTAAAGGTTTCAATCTACTGTATATCAGAACAAAATATATCATCATTGAAATAAGTGTCATGTTCGATGAGCCTCTTCAGGAGGCAGAACTAGTGAAGGAGAAAACTACTGAATTTCCTTCATATTCTACTGAATACTTGGATGATGTAATTGGGGGTGATGACCCTGATTTGGATACTATAATTTATGATATTAGGGAACAAAAAAAATCAGATGTTGAATCAGAACCTAAAGTTCAAAATCATATCCCAACTTGGGCCCGACAGACACTCTCCTCCGCAGGTGATAACATTGGAAATACGAATGATCCAAGAAGAACCCGATTTGATTTCAAAGAGAAGGTATTGTGCTCTCTTTTCCTGATTATTTGTTGTATGAATATTGTTATTTAATGATAAGTTCATATCCTAATTCTTACTACCATGCTCAGAAGGATCTGATATGGAAATCTACCATGGACGAAGAGATGAATTCTGTTCAGAAAAACACTACTTGGGAGCTAGTTTCTCTTCCTCCGGGGAGGAAACTAGTTCAATGAAAGTGGGTGTTTAGGAATAAGGTTGCTATTGATGGTGAAAAATGAAAATATAAGGCAATTCTGGTAGCAAAATGTTTCTCCTAGGTCCAAGGTGTGTATTACCATGAGAATTTCGCACTGGTTGCAAAAATGGACTCCATTTGCCTAGTTTTGGCAATTTCTGCATCTAAGCACTAGGAAGTGCATCATATGGATGTTAAGTATGCCTTTATGCATGGAGATATTCATGATGAGATATACATGAAGCAGCCTGAGGGATACATTTCTTATCCATCTTTGGTTTGCAAACTAAAGAAGTCACTATACGGGTTAAAACATGACCCAAGAGAGTGGTATTCCAAGATGGATGCCTTCCTTCTCTCACAAAACTTCCAAAGGTGTAAATATGATCCGAATGTGTATATACAGTAGTATGATGGTAATTTGATTATTATTGTTTTATATGTTGATGAATTACTGATTACAGGTAGCATATTTACTTCTATTTCACTCATCAAAACTGCTCTCCACAATGCATTTGAAATGAGTGATTTGGGGCTCTTGAAGCAATTTCTGGTGCTCGAAATTGAGAAAAAAATTGATGGGATGATGGTCACTTAGTTCAAATAAATATCATACCTGTCAGTAAATTTTAACATGGATGAATTTAAGGCTGCTCCATTCCATTTCCTTTCAGGGATTAGCGTTGAAGAAGGAAAAAACACACCTCCCATGGACTGCACTATTTATCGACAGCTGATAGGTAGCTTGATATACTTGAATCATTATTGAACTAATATCTATTGTGCCATGAATGATTTGTCAAGATACATGAAAAAGTCTCATGATATTCATTGGAATTCAGCCAAGAGGATCTTCCAGTATATTCAGGGAACTAGGACCTACGATATTCACTATGCTGCAGACTCTAAGCTAGAGCCGGTTGGTTACACAGATTCCGATTGGGAGGGTGATTCTATTGATCAAAATTATATTTCTGAATATGTCTTCATGTTTGGTAGTGGCCCCATTTGATGGTCTAGCAAAAATCAGGCCTCCATAGCATTGTCTTCAGCAAACATCGAGTACCGAGGAGTGGTGAATGCTTGCATCCAAGCTATTTGGTTGCAAGGCATTCTTTCAAAGTTTGATATTAGTAATACTTTATCCACTATCCTCTTTTGTGACAATAAAAGTGCTATTAAGATATCCATAGATCCAGTTACCAAGTAGAGGACCAAGCATGTAGAGATACACATGCACTATACCAGGGAATTAGTGCATGACAGGATCGTCATTCTGCAATATTGCCCCACTGATGAGTAGATTGCATACATCTTCACCAAGATATTTTCAAAAAATAAGTTCACTTACCTCCGTTCACTATTGGGGGTGAGTTCATCATGGTGATCAAACTACTTTTAGTGTTCAGCTTGAGGGAGGGGTGGGTTTCCCAATGGGTTTTCCCTATTTTCCTCACTTAGATATATATTTTTAGCATTGTTTGAGTTACATTATTGTATAGGGTGACCTATGGCCTTTTGTTGTCAGGGCCCTAGCATTCATGCACTTTTTTTATTCTCCTGAGCATAGCTTAAGGGGGGGTGTTGGAGACATTTACCCAACATCCACACATAATTTGGTCAATTTGGACTTGTTAAACCATTATCCTAAGTTTTATTGAATTAATCAGCATCAGATGAGCACACTATGACATCAGTATGAGCACACCCACACCTACCTTTAGTCAAGGAGGCCAACTAAGCCATCTCCTTCATTCAGGGAGGCTAACTGGGCTTCCTCCTTCAATTAGGGAGCATTCCACGGGTGATTTGAGTGTCATAAATGCACCTAATTGCTAACTGATTGTTACAATCAGTTGAGCTAAGTGGTCAAGGCACCTCCATTCATTATATTGATTATTTTTATTAATATTTATGAACTAGAGTCAACTAGGGTGCCTCTAACCACCTCTGATGACTAGTTTGACTTCAATTAACCTCATTGATGTTAATTGGAGTTAATTATGCACTACCACTTGTTGGCTGAAATGCAATGACATGTGTCTGAGCTACTTTCAGGTAGACTCAGTCATCCATTGCACTTCGACTTCAGTTAGGACTCAGTTGAGTCAATCTGAACTTGATCAGTGGGTTAACTATGTTGATGTAATTGTAACTTCAGAATGTATTCACTTGTATTTATTATGTATTATACCCCGATGTTTATTCCAGGAATTGTTTGTAATGTAATTGAGTCATCTCATGCCCTTATGTTTCGATCGAGAGTTTCTATAATGTAAACAAGTCATGTCAAGTTAATGTCGGTAACCCTCCTATTGTTCAAGGGTTAAAGTCCCCGCAGTTCCAGGGCCCTACAGTTGTTAGACTCACCTAGTGAAGTTGAACCTAGTGATTCATTGTCAAGTTTGGAATTAGTATAAAAGAGAGTGACTCTCTCTATTTATCACACACTCACTCACACTTAGTTGTAGTGCATAGCTGAGGGAGAAGAAGTTGCTGGGGCTAGAAAGAAAGAGGCTACCACTGTGGGGAGATCATCTTACTATTTTGGGTTTTACTTTTGGTGCTGATTCTATCTCTGAGGTATTCATCTACCACAGTAATATAGGGACTAGAACACAGTCTCATCAAAGATTAATAACAATAAGACATGAAAATGGTGTAATAGTGCTACAAAATGAGTAGCCACTCTGTATATTCACACAAAGAATGAGTAATACAATACAATGATCATGCTGCAAGCATGAATGAAAAAGCAATTTGAATTCCCAAGGAGTTCATTCGAATTGAATGAGTGATTCTAGCTTAACTGTATGTAAGCCACAGTCAACACTTAAGTTAACCACTGATCAAAACCCTAATTGACTCAATTGAGCCCTAACTGAAGTTGAAGTGCAATAAATGACCGATTCTAACTGAAATTAGCTCAAGCACATGTCACTACAAGCCAACCAATAAGTGGTAGTGCATAAATGACTCCAATGAACCCCGATGAGGTTCACTGAAGTGTAACTGACCATGAGAAGTGGTTGGAGGCACCCCTGTTGACTCCAGTTCATTAAATAATCAATCAATAATCAATTTAATGAAGGAAGGTGCCTTCACTACTCTATTTAACTGATTGTAACCATCAGTTAGCAATATGGGGCATTAATGACACTCATATTACCCCCGGAGTGCTCCAGTTAGCCTCCCTAAATGTAGGAGAAGGCTAAGTTAGCCTCCTTGACTGAAGGTAGGCATGGGTGTGATCTAGCTGATGTCATATAGTGCTCCTCTGATGTCAATTAAGTCAATAAAACTTAGGATAGTGGTTTAAATAGGCCAAATTGACCAAATTGAGTGTGTATGGTGGTAAATGTCCCCAACACCCCCCCTTAAGCTATACTCAGGAGGAGTAGAAAACATAAAATGCATAAAAATGCTAGGGCCTCGGAAACTAAGGCCATAGGTCACCGTGTACAATGATGAGACCGAAACAATGCTCAAAGACAAACTAAGTGAGGAAAAGAGGGAAAACCCAGTGGGAAAAACCCCTCCTCAAGCTGAACACTGAAAGTAGTCTGCACCTTGATGGACTCACCCCCAACAATCAACAGAGGTAAGTGCACTTATTTTCTAAAAATCTCTTGATGAAGATGTCTGCAATCTACTCATCAGTCGGGCAGTATTGCAGAATGATGGTCCTGTCATGCATTAGCACCCTGATATAGTGCATGTGGAACTCTACATGCTTGGTCCTCTTCCTGGTAACTGGATCTATGGATATATTAATAGCACTTTTATTGTCACAAAAGACGATAGTGGACAAAGTAATACCAAGATCAAACTCTAAAAGTATTCCTTGCAACCAAACTTCTTGGATGCAAGCATTCACCGCTCCTCGATACTCGACCTCTGCTGAAGATAATGCTATGGCAACCTGCTTTTTGCTATACCAGAAAATGGGTCCACCACCAAACATGAATACATATTTATAAGTGGAATTATTATCAACAAAATCACCCACCCAATCGAAATCTGTGTATCCAACCAGCTCTAGCTCGGAGTCTGCAGCATAGTGAATGACGTAGGTCCTAGTTCCATGAATATACTGGAGGATCCTCTTGGATTCCTTCCAATTAATATAATGGGGCTGATGCATGTATCTTGATATATAATTCATGGCATAACATATATCAAGCCGAGAATGTGTCAATTACAACAAGCTACCAATCAGCTGTCGATAAATAGTGTAGTCCATGGGAGGTGTGGTTTTTCCTTCTTCAAAGTTGATCCCTAAAAGGAAAGGGAATGGTGTAGACCTACATTCATACATTTTAAACTTGAATAATAGGTATGATATGTATTTGGACTAATTTACCTTTATTCCATCATAATTTTTCTCAATTTGGAACCCCAAAAATTGTTTTAAGAGCCCCAAATCGCTCATTTCAAATGCATTATGGAGAGCAATTTTGATGGCTGAAATAGAAGCAACTGTGCTACCTATTATCAGTAAGTCATCAACATATAAAAAAATAATAATAAAATTACCATAAAAATTTTGTATATAAACATTTGGATCTGATCTACACCTTTGGAAATTTTGCGAGAGAAGGAAGGCATCCATCTTCGAATACCACTCTCTTGGGGCCTGTTTTAACCCGTATAGTGACTTCTTTAGCTTCCAAACCAAATATGGATCAGAGATGTATCCCTCATGCTTCTTCATATATATATCCTCATGAATATATCCATTCATAAAGGCTGACTTAACATACATATGATGCACTACCCAGTGCTTAGATGCTAAAATTGCCAAAACTAGGCGGATGGAGTCCATTTTTGCAACCAGTGCAAAAGTTTCATGGTAGTCCACACCTTGGACCTGAAAGAAAAAATTTTCCACTAAACTTGCCCTATATTTTCAGGTGATTCCATCAGAAGAAACCTTCATTTGAAATAGACACTTGCATTGAACCAATTTCCTTCCCGGAGGAAGAGAAACTAGCTCCCAAGTAGTGTTTTTCTGAAGAGAATTCATCTCTTCATCCATGGCAACTTGCCATCTCGGATGCTTCCGAGCATGATAGTAGGATTTTGGGTCTGAACTAATCATCAAATAAAAAAATTTGGACAACAAATTATCAGGACAAGAGAGTGTAATACCTGCTCTTTGGAAATCAGACCGGGTTCTCCTTGGATCATCCGGATTTCCAATGTTATCTCCTACGGAGGAGAGTGTTTGTCGGGCCCATGTGGGAAGATGATTTTGTACTTAAGGTTATGATTCAACATATGATGTTTTATATAAAATAATATAAAAAATAATAGGATACAAATCAGGGTCATCACCCCCAATTTCATCATCCAAATATTCAGTAGAATAGGAAGGAAATTCAACAGTTTTCTCCTTCACTAATTCCACCTCCTGAAGAGGCTCATCAAACTTGACACTCCTTTCGATGATGATATTTTTTGTTTTGATATCCAGAAGATTGAAACCTTTTAATTCATTATGATACCCAATAAATATACATTCTATGATTTGCGGTTTCAAATCCCTTCTTTTATCAAGTGGAATTCGGGCCCATGTAGTGGACCCAAACACCTGCAGGTTCGACACATCCAGCTTGTGTCTGAAGTATGCTTCAAAATGGGTATTCCCTTTCATAGATGAGTTTGGAACTATATTTTGAATTTATTTTGTAGCATGCATGGCTTCAGCCCACAAATTTTCAGCCAACTTCTTTGATTCCAACATACAGGTGGTCATCTCCTTGAGATACTGATTCTTCCTTTCTGCTACACTGTTCTACTGGGGAGTGTAGGGAATTGAATGTTAGACCCGAATACCACTTTGGGAGAATATGTGAATAAACTCATTACTGACATACTCCCCACCATTATCAGATCTCAATAATTTGATCTTAATCCCCTAGGCATTCTCAATCAAGGCCTTTAGTTCAGTGAATTTTTCACATACTTCAGACTTCTTTTTGAGAAAGAAGACCCATGTGTACCTTGAAAAATGATCGATAAAATTAATAAGATACCTTAATATAGTAATGGATGTGACAGGTGTTAGACTGCTTATATTATAATGTATCAGCCCCAAGATGCATGCAACTCGATTTACCTTTCCATGATCGAACTTGTGCTCAGGGTGTTTTCCAACCACACAGTCCTTACAAATTCCAGTGGTTTCCTTGATGATCGGGAGGCCTTAAACCATGGAGTTTTTATGTAATTGCTGCAAATATTTGAAATTGAGATGGCCAAAACTCTCATTCCATATCCTACTAACTTCATTTCCATGTATTAGCAGAGCGGTGGGATTTGCATCCACCACAAAGTGGGAAAACTCATAGGCTTTTGCATGATGGTTTGCAGGGCCTTTAGTAACAAGTTTCTCAGATGCAATTTCCATTATATAAATATTATTTGGGATGAAATATACCCTATTAGGCACTCTTGTATGTTTCATCTGATAGACACTAAGGATATTTTATGCCAGAGACAGTACATACAAAACATTTGAAAAATAGCCATTCTCAAGATCAACCGTACCTTATCCTTCTGAAATGATGGTGGAGTCATCTCCCATGTGGATGGGGATGGATTTTCCAGTATCCAAGGATGAAAATGAGTCTCTTTCAACCATCATTTAGTTCAAATCTCCAGAATCAATCAATAGTGCTTTGGACTTTTAAGTGCTTTCCATGAGGGCATGACCTCTTTCATGCTGTGGTTCCCGATCTTGCTGATCTCTCCTTCGAAAGCTTTCCGGAATATTGATGTGATTTCTCTCAAGGATAGAGGTAGCTTCATAAATCTTATTCTTCATGCAAGCATGTTTAGGGTGGAATCCCTTCCCATAGTATGAACACTTGACTTTTTCTTTTCCATGATTCCCTTTTTCTTTTTTCTTCTTTCAGCTAGAAGACTGATCATGTTGCTGGTTTTCAACTTTAGGCTTAGGAGATTTGAATTTAGTTTTTGGGTTCTTTTGTTGCTTTCCTTTACCCTTCAGATATTTGGGCCTCTATACATGGAGGTCTTGATCATGGGAGGATCTGATGATCTCCATCTGGACAAGCTTATCATGTTCACTTGTTAGGGACTCAATGAAGGCATTGAATGTAGGCATATTCCATCTAGGGGTTGTGAGCTTCTCCACAAGGAATGTAGAGACAAAAACTCAATAATCTGCTCCAAGTGTGGAGAGTATGGTGAGAATGAGATTATTATCCTCCTTCTCCACTTTTCATTGCTTCAACAGTAAGACAATGTGCTTGAACTTTGTGAAAAAGTCATTCAAGGTCTCAAAATTAGAAGGCTAGAGAGACATCAATTCATTTTCGAGCTGGTAAAATCCAAAATCATCCTACTTTCCATACAGGTTTTCCAATTTCTCCCAAATTTCCTTTGGAGTCTTCAATCCCGAAAGATGGAAAAGAAGATCCCAGGAAACAGAGAGGCACAAGAATCTAAATGCTTCATCCTTCTTGTTCAAGAATCTATCTTTTCTTGTCACAAAAGCAAGCTCTTCTTTAGTGTCCATAGTGACCCTATATAGTCCTCTGGAACATAGCTAGATCTCCATAACTCCTTTCCATGAGTGGAAATTGAACGGAGTCAAAAGATATACGGAAGAAGCCCTCTGAATCTGCTGAAGAGAATGCTTTCACCTGTCAAAAACCTAAAAATCACAACAAAAAGGGAAATGTAAGGTTGGACAGCCTGCACATTTTAGGCTTTCATCACACCCAGCATAGTCAATCAAGCAAGCTTGATCAACAAGTTCTTTACTTGGGGTATTAAGTGGTAAGCATTGGCTTCTAGTGTAGTGATGGATTTTTGAGCTATTGCTCAATTTTCATGCAAGATCTATCAAAAACCTTGTTTTTGAGAGATATGAGCTTCGTCCCGTCATGAGCTTTGATACCATATTATTCTACCACAGTAATCTAGGGACTAGAACACAGTCTCATCAAAGATTAATAACAATAAGACATGAAAATGGTGTAATAGTGCTACAAAATGAGTAGCCGCTCTGTATATTCACACAAAGAATGAGTAATACAATACAATGATCATGTTGCAAGCATGAATGACAAACCAATTCGAATTCCCAAGGAGGTCATTCAAATTGAATGAGTGAGTCTAGCTTAACTGAATGTAAGCCACAGTCAACACTCAAGTTAACCACTGAAAACCCTAATTGACTCAACTAAGCCCTAACTAAAGTCAAAGTGTAATAAATTATTGATTCTAACTGAAAGTAGCTCAAACACATGTCACTGCAAGCCAACCAACAAGTGTTAGCACATCAATGACTCCAATGAACCCTGATGAGGTTAATTAAAGTGTAACTGACCATTAGAAGTGGTTGGAGGCGCTTTTGTTGACTCCGGTTCATTAAATAATCAATAAATAATCAATTTAATGAAGGAAGGCACCTTCATTGCTCTGTTTAACTGATTGTAACCATCAGTTAGCAATATGGGGCATTAATGACACTCAAATCACCCCCAAAGTGCTCTGGTTAGCCTCCCCGAATGTAGGAGAAGGCTAAGTTAGCCTCCTTGACTGAAGGTAGGCATGGGTGTGATCTAGATGATGTCATCTAGTGCTCCTCGGATGTCAATTAAGTCAATAAAACTTAGGATAGTGGTTTAACTAGGCCAAATTGACCAAATTGAGTGTGTATGGTGGTAAATGTCTCCAACATGAGGAAGTTGCAGGGTTTTCTCCATTTATAGTTTCCCCGAGGAAAAACACCGTGTTCATTGTATCTTGTGTTTGATTGTTGTGCTTGTTATTCTCTCAGTTAAAGATCCTAATATAATGCTCGCTTAATTCTAAAAATCTAAGATGGCATCAGAGCTAACCTGAGAAGAAGACACTGTGCAGCTGTGGGAACTAGGGCTTCCTACTTTTTGGATCTCTCTCCACATATGTTCAACAAAAGAAGGTTGGGATAAATCTCCTCCCTAGGGCGCATTTTTCTATCAAAACAAAATTTGTTCCTGAGCTTTTTCAGTTTTTGACCCGACACTACTGCTGGAAATTAGGACTTTCCATAGAAGTGTGATTTTTGAGTGAGCCCATGCCTGGACTGATATCCTTCTCACAATCAATTTTAGAGATCAATATCAAAGCATTTGGTTGGACAAAACTTTGAGAAACTAAAACCCTAATCTGCTCCTGAACCAACACTGCAAAAATTTAGCTCCAAATCTAGATCCAACATCTTGACCTGGTAATATCTAAATCTTTTGTATTTCCATTTGAGGTTCTCAGTTAAGATGTCTCATCGTACCAAGCTTGATGAAAAGCTTGAGGGAGATGATAACTTCCGATCTTGTAAGTATAGAATCTCCCTGGTCTTGGAAGAAAATGAGTTGGACTCCTACATGAATGAGGACGTTCTCATTCCAGAGGAAGATGAGGCTAAGGCCTTACACAAGAAGAAGTTGGTTATGTGAAAGAGGATTATTGCTGATTCAATCAAGGATCACCTCATACCACAGGTGTCTTGCCTCAAGACACCTAAATCTATGTTTGATGCCCTAACCAAACTGTTTGAAGGGAAGAACATAAACCAGAAGATGACTCTAAGGAACTAGTTGAAGAATCTAAAGATCCATAATGAGGAAACCATCCAGTCATAATTCATAAGGGTCTCCCAGATCAAAGAGAAACTTTAAGCAGTAGATGAAGAAGTGGAGAATGCAGAAATTGTGATGAAAACCTTCAATGGTCTCCCTATGTCATGGGATTCTTTCATCCAAGGAATCTATGCTAGGAAGAAGCTAATCAAGTTCAGTAGAATGTGGGAAGAATGTTCACAGGAAGAATCTTGAATAGTAGCTCAAGAAGAAAATATGGGAAGTTAATATCAAGCTCTCACAACACACTCCAAGAAAGGCAGAAGATAAAAGCATCATCACCAAGGTAAGCATTCTCATTAGAAAGATAATTTTGTAAGAAGGGATCCATTCAAACTCATATGTTATACATGTGATGAAAGATGACACTTTGCTAGAAATTTCCCCATGAATAAGAGTGGATCCAAGAATAAAAATAACTACAAAAGAAGACATCATGCTCACATTGGTTGAGGATGATGATCCTCCCAGGAAGAAAGTAAAACAAGAAAGTGAACACTCTTCAAGTGATGAAGAATATGTTCTGATCTCCGCTCTCATGGGAACTGTCACTCATGGAAGAAAAGATTGGATTATTGATAGTGGGGCTTCCAAACACATGACAAGATTCAAGGAATATTTTGAGAAACTATCCGAACATAATTCACCCCATAAGGTGAAACTTGAGGATGACTACCAATATCCCATAAAATGTAGTGGTGAATCCTCCTACAAGCTAGACTCTGTAAAGTCTATGAAAATGAAGGATGTCTTGTTTGTACTAGGACTAAAGAAAAATCTTCTCTCCATATTGGCACTAGATGCAAAAGGCATGATGGTTTCATTTGTAGATGGCCAAGTCCTCATGTGGCCAAGAGGAAAGACTATTGCCGATGAAGTAGTAAGTAATTGGAGAACAAGAAAGAGGATTATACAAATTGAAGGGCCATCCAAAACAAGATTTAGTCCATGAGATAGTAGAGGAAAATGAACTTTGTCATAGAAGACTTGCACATGTGCACTATAGAGCACTACCACTTGCAAGCAAAGTTGTTGAAGGTCTTTCAGAAATTCAAGCAAAACATGAAGGAGTTTGCAAAGGATGTGCGAAAGGAAAGAACAAAAATAAGACATTTCCAAGTAGCGAAAGCAAAGCAAAATGAATCTTGGAAATCATTCACTCCGATGCATGCAGTCCAATGTCATCCAATTCTTTAGGTGGGTATGTATACTATGTTTCTTTTATTAATGATTTTTCTAGGAAGACATGGATATACTTTATGAAGAACAAAGATGAATTTTTCAGCAAGTTCAAGGAATTCAAAGCCTTGATCGAGAACCACACTGAAAAAAGATCAAGACCTTTCAATCAGATAATGGCAAAGAATTCACATTAAATGAATTCAAAGATTTATGCAAAGATTCAGGGATTAAGAGGGAGTTATCCACTCCATATAATCCACAACAGAATGGGGTTGCAGAAAGGAAGAATAGAACTATCATGGAAGCTGCAAGAGCAGTGCTTCATGATCAAGATCTTCCCATGCATCTATGGGCAGAAGCTGCTAGAACACTGGTGTATATACAGAACCATACTCCACACAGAGTACTCGAGAATAAGACACTTGAAGAAGTATTTTCCGGAAAGAAACCAGAAGTCAGCCATCTCAAAATATTTGGCTGTCCAATATACATACACATTCTGAAGGAAAAGAGGAAAAAGTTAGATCCTTCGGCCAAAAAGGGTATATTTGTGGGATAATCTAAAAGCTCGAAGGCTTACAGAATATATTTCCCAGGATTCAAGAAGATCAACATTAGCAGGGATGTAACATTTGACGAAGACTCAGCTTATAACAAATCTAGAAAGAGACCTGCTGAAGATCCTAAAGAATCAGAAGCACCTAGAATTCATGACACAACCATGAATGAAGAAAATCAAGAAGAAGATCGAGAATTTGAAGAACCTCAAGAACATGTAGATCCACCTCAAGAGAAGAATCCTCACAAGATGAAACCTTCTTGGGTACGAGAAGCTATCCAAGGTGTGGAAAGATATGTGGCTCCAGAAGAGAATCACAGAGAAAGAAAGAGGACCAGGTCCTCCTCCGGGTATGTAGCTTTATTATGTGACTTTATCAATAAAGAACCTTCCAACTATGAAGAAGCTGCAGAAAGGAAACAAAGGAAGGATGCTATGATAGAAGAGTATCAATCGATCATGAAGAATGATGTTTGGGATGTTGTCCCAAGACCAGAAGGGAAGTCTGTTATAACTTCCAAATGGATCTACAAGATCAAGCATGCTGCAGATGGAAGCATAGAGAAATATAAAGCAAGATTCATGGCTTGTGTCTTCTCACAGAAAGAAGGAATAAATTATGAAGAGACCTTTGCACCTGTAGCCAAATACACTTCCATCATATCAGTACTTGCTCTGGCTACAGTAATGAAATGCAAGATACACCAAATGGATGTCAAGACTGCTTTATTGAATGGTGTAGTGGAAGAGGAAGTGTATGTAGAGAAGCCACTCTATTTTGAGACACATGACAGGGAGTCTCATGTGTGTAGACTAAAGAAAGCCATCTACGGTTTGAAATAGGAACCCAGGACATGGTACAGCAGAATTGATGGCTTACTATCCAGTTTGGGCTTTACCAAAAGTAAAGCATATTCCAATATTTACTACAAGGTTGAAGATGGCATACCGGTGATGCTACTACTATATGTAGATGATCTGTTTGTAACAGGAATGGATGGGTTGATTGTTGATATGAAGATAAATCTTGCTGCCGAGTTTGAAATGAAGGACTTGGGTATGATGCACTATTTCCTAGGCATGGAGGTGTGGCAAAATGTGAATGGAATCTCCCTTGGACAAGGGAAGTATGTAGTAGAGATCCTAAATAGGTTTGGGATGATGGACTGCAAGGCCATGACCACACCTATGGCATCGAACCTGAAGCTATTGAGTGATGCTTCATCAGAATCAGTTGATGCTACAATGTATCATCAGATGATAGGGTCCTTGATGTACCTAATGAACACGAGACCATGGATTTGCTTTGTTGTGAACACCTTGAGCCAGTTCTTGACAGATCCAAGACATGTTCACTTGATTGCTAGAAAGCATATTCTGATGTACCTAAGGGGTACAGTTGATTATGGGCTCAAGTATGAGGTGAATTAGAAGATTAACCTGGAGGGTTATGTTGATTCAGATTGGGTAGGCAGTTCCATCGATAGGAAGAGCACTTCAGGGTGTTGCTTCAGTATGGGATCAGGTGTGATATTTTGGTTTAGCAGGAAGAAATCCTGTTTGGCACTAAGTATAGCTGAAGTAGAGTATGTCGCGGCTTGTTTAGCTAGTTGTGAGGTAGTATGGTTAAGGAAGATACTGTCTGATTTATTTGATCTCTAGTTAGATGCTACTTGTATACATTGCAACAAACAGAGTTGTGTGAAGTTGTTGGAGAACCCGGTGTTCCATGACAAGTCAAAGCATATCGAGATCAAGTATCACTATATCAGGGATATGGTGTAGAGGGGAGCAATGAAGCTCCAATATGTTGTGACGAACAAACAGATAGCTGATGTGTTGACAAATCCATTAGCCAAAGTGAAGTTTGAGTACTTCAGGGAGAAGATTGGTGTTCTCTAGATCGAGGTTCCCTCCAAAGGGAAGTGATGAGTCTGTGAGCCATTTTTTCATGGTAAGAGGATTGGTTCCTTCCATGGTCAGATATAATGGCTGATCCATTCTGTCATGGTGAGAGGATTGGTTCCTTCCATGTCAGATATGAGTGTTGAGACATTTTGATGTGACTGCAGGATTGGTTGCTACATGATCAGATATAAGCATTGAATGCCATTCGTGGAATGGATGCACCTGGTCAGTTACCAGGAAAGATTAGTCTAGGATTAAGGGCCATTCTGATGTGACTATAGGATTGGTTCCTACATGATCAGATGTGAGTGTAGATCCATTCTAAGGAAATTGTAGGATTGGTTCCTACAATGATTAGATGTAATTGCAGAGCCATTCTGAGGTGATTTTAGGACTGGTTCCTACAATTATCAAATGTAAGTGTAGAGCCCTTTCGGCATGGAGGATTGGTTCCTCGTATGGTCAAATGTAAGTGCTAGGCCTTTCTAACATTGGTTGTCAGATGTGAGTGTTGGGCCTTTCTGACAGGGTTGTGGGGTTTGTTCCCACATGGTTATATGTGAGTGGTGGGCATGCCTTTATGATATGATTATAGGATTGGTTCCTACATGATCAGATATAAGTGTTGGGTGAGCCTTTATAAGTGTTGTAAAAGACCTACATGGAGGCTAGGCCTACAACCAGCATGAAAAAGGGATGGCTCTGTAGAAATTCCTGTCAAGAGAAGAATCAAGAGATAGCACCTGTAATGATGATCCAACAGAGATGTTCCAGAACCAGAGATGATCCAGATCAAGTGATGATCCAGATCCAGTGATGGTGATCCAGATCGAGTGATGATCTAGATCCAAATGAAGATGACTTGAAGATGAAGATGACTTAAAAATGAAGATGACTTGAAGATGACAAGGACTCGATGATGATCCAGATGATACAGAGAAAAAGAATTGTGCTAATTAATTGTGTTAAGAGAATACATTCCTAGTTAAGAGGGTGTGTTTATGTAATTGTAACTTTGGAATGCGTTCACTTGTATTTCTTATGTATTGTACCCCGATGTTTATTCCAGGAAGTGTTTGTAATGTAATTGAGTCATGTCATGCCACGATGTTCCAATCATGAGTTTCTATAATGTAAACAAGTCATGTCAAGTCAATGTGGGTAACCCTCCTATTGTTCAAGGGTTAATGTCCCCGCAGTTCCAAGGCCCTAGGGTTGTTAGATTCACCTAGTGAAGTCGGCCCTAGTGAGTCATTGTCAAGTCAGGAATTAGTATAAATAGAGAGTGAGTCTCTCTATTTATCACACACTCACTCACACTCATTTGTAGCACATAGCAAAGGGAGAAGAATTTGCTGGGGCTAGAAAGAAAGCGGCTATTGCTGTCGAGAGATCATCGTATTGTTTTGGGTTTTACTTTTGGTGCTAATTCTATCTCTGAGGAAGTTGTAGGGTTTTCTCCATTTATGGTTTCCCTGAGGAAAAACACTATGTTCATTGTCTCTTGTGTTTGATTGCTGTGCTTGGTATTCTCTCAGTTAAAGATCCTAATATAATGCTAGCTTAATGCTAAAAATATAACAAACTAGGTGTGTTTACTGTGGCTTACATTCAGTTAAGCTACACCTATTCATTCAATTCGAAGGAACTCTTTGGGAATTTGAATTATCTTGGGATTCATGCACCTTGCATGATAATTGTATTGTATAATTCATTCTTTATTGATTATATAGAGCTGCTACTTCCACTGCAACACCATTATGCCAATTTTATGTTTAATTGTCTAAAATCTTCTGTGAGACTGTGTTTTAGTCCCTAGATTACTGTGATAGATTAATAATGAAAAACCTCATGGGTAAAATTATGTCAGAGCGTTTGGAGAAAGAATAAGGGGATGTCACCTCAACTCAATGTTGGAAGGAAAACTGTGCGGAGACCAACTAGCTAAATGTGAAGATAGATGCGGTATTCTATGCTTTTGGCATAAATCCATTGGCCCCTTTGTCCATGAATTTGGTTGGTGTGCCGCAGGATCTTAGCGAAGATATTCTAGACCATATGGCAGGTTACTTTGGTTTTCGAGTATGCCTGTTGTTTCTCTATCGCAGTCGGGCTCTGGAAGTCGTTGGCATGTTTTTTTTCAGGTTTATGTTTAGTTCATGGTTTTTGTTTAGGACAGTCTAGAAAGTAGGATTATGGGTGCCTTATTATCGGTGGGAACACTAGTGTCCTATGTCTTTCATTTAGTATGAGATGATTGTGTGGAGTTGATAGCTTTGACTAATATCCTAGTTATCTTTTATTGTTTTATAGATTTAAAATCCCACTGGTTCTATGAGGTGTGGATGATATGGGACTATGTAACTCTCTTTTATATGTTAATATAATATTCTCTTCCTTGTGAAAAAAATGTATTCCTATCATGAATGGTTGGTTTTGAAACAATTATATTTTATTTATTACTTAGAAAGTGTTTTTTTTAATGAAATACCATTTATATTATATTTATTATCCCAAGGATTAATGTGGAAAAGTATAATAGAAATTTGTAAAGTGTATCTTTTTCACATTAAATTAAATTCATTTTATGATTTTTATGAAATAAATTGTTCTCATGAATTTGAAGGTTTGTTATGTTTTGTAGACTCTCCACTAAACATAGAAAACATTATGAGGAGCACACAATGAAAAAAAATGCTAGGAAAATGTAATGATAATAAATGATGAAAACTAACATTGAAAAATAGGAAGAACTAATGAGTGAATTTCCTTAAAAAATTAGGTTCTGAATGTATAGATATGTATTAGATAGACATCAATAATTCTTTACAATCGGGTTAACATTAGCTATTTATTATTTTAAATAGTAATACAATTCAATAATGTGATAGAGATAGAAAATATCCATATACAAGTCAACCAAAAGATGTATTAAACATAACAACATAATCAAATGAACTTTAAACTTATGAGATCACATTCAACATTTAATTCTAAATAGTGTATCAACGAAGCTTCATTCAAATCAAATAATACTGCATACACTTATTAATATTCTCATGAATCTTCTCAGATAGAAAATAAAAATAAAATAGTAAACATGGTGGAAAATATCTACAATCTTTCATTTATTTAATCTCTAACAAGGTCTTTACAAAGAAAAATTGTGCACCTGACTCAAAAAAATCATAAAGAACACTTCTAGTTCTAAAATTGCCATCATTTTTCTCTCTATTTGAGCTATATTATATAGGCCTTAGCAGTGCCTAAACTCCATTCATCTTTGATTTGACTTAAAATAGAAAAGTAATAGTTTTTAACTATTTACTTTTAACATTGAAATATTACTTTTTTACATAAAAATTTACTTAATTTTTTCTTTCTTTCCCCACCTCTTTGCTTTCCTTGAACCTGTGACCGTTGTTCATACGTTATTTGGTTAGATGGAACTACTGAATATCTTGGAGAGATGCCAATTCGGCTCATCCTTTGCAGCATTTCTATGTATGTTGGGTTTTCAGGCTGTAATGGACTGCATGGAGACATAAATAACACTAGGTAATCTTGTCCTAGGTACTTCTATGTCATTGGTGATACTTATGTAAATTCCTGATACTAGGAAGGAGCTTGTTGAACATTGGGTTGTTGAGCTGATGAGCCAAATATATTCCTTGTAGCATGTGAATTAGGTGGAAGTGTTGTATCTTTATCATTTAATAAATATGATCTTAGGATCCTATGTAGTGTCCCAATTTCAGAATTTTATTAAATGACCAATTTTTCACTTTCTTCCCCAATTTGGAGCTTAACTAGTTTTGATGTCTAGACCTCCAAATTGACCCAATTGCTCCCGAATTTTATTTGAAGGTACATGAACAATATTAGAAATTGAATATGATGCTCATAGATGTTTAATTACCCCATAAATACTTATTCAAACTTGTTTAATGTTCTGTTCAAAGTATGATTCTTTACTAGCAAATTGGGTCTCCAATTCCCCTTGGGTAATTGTCGGATATGGCTTCCCAAATGACCCCAAAGTCACTTGAATTTATAAAAAAATATAGGAATTTGTAAAGGAACTTTTCAAAGTCTCATATGCATCATGGTTCATTTTATATATTCTGTTATGACTCTTTCCAAAAAACTCCAAAGTCACAATTTCGACCCTTGGGGAAAATGCACCAAATCTTCTCCCAATGCAATAAAAATAAATAAAATGGATTGCAATGCTTAAGTACTGAAAATAAGAATTTAAATAAACATTATTGAAATTCCATCCTGTCATATCCCCACATTTTGACCACCAGAAGTGTTGACCTTGCCTAGCACCAAGGGGGTGAAAAGATGCATTAAATAAATTAACCTAGGATATTTTATTTAAATGTCACTTAGGAGGAATGTACTTGGTATATTAATTGTCACTAAATATTATTCTGAAATTAATTAGGTGTAAAATAAGTTTCCATTAACTGGAGGGCCACTTGGGCAAGCCAACTTTCCAAGGGAAAATTAGAAACTGTATGAAAAAATCAACCAGACAGGAAAAGGGAAAGTGCCAAAATATATGACAAAAGCAATCAAATACAAAAGAGGAAAAATTTGACAAAGGAAGGTGCAGTTTTCTTTTTGGATGTTTATTATGTTGATTTTTATGAAGCTAATGCTTCCTTTTTTAGTGTTGTGCCTCAGGCTCTTGGGAGATGCGCCCCGAGGTTCTCATTCCCTCTCTCCTCTTCCCCTCTTCTCCCCCTCGTTGCAGGTTACATTGGAGCTATGGAGAAGCCTCTTTGAGTTGATTTAGGATTTTTTATAAGCCTACATCCATCCATTACTGTACATCATATTTCATTAATAGGTCCAAGAGTTTTCAATATCTAAGGGTTCAAACCTCCATGCCCTTCCTTGTATTATGTCAGTAAAATACTTTGTAATGATGAACAATGTTGAAGAGAGTGTTATAGTTAATTGATGAGAGTAATTTCAAGTTTATTGGCTGTAATATGATATCATAAAAATTCTATGAAATTTTTATTCCAATCTGGTTCGAAATGGCTGAGATTTACACATTTTAAGTCAACCTAGTCTAGATTTGCATTGGAAAATAACTATTTTTACTGTAACTTCCATATTTTGACTTGTATGACTCCAAATAACCCCATTATTTTTCTGATGATTCATTAAAATAAATATACAAGTCCCACAAGTCCAAAAAAGAGAATCGGAACCTCCCTTATCCTATTTGTAAAAGCTTGAATATGGAGCTAGTGAGTTGCCCGACAAGCTAGTCTCACCTTTACAAATTAAAGAATATTTTACTTTTTGTATGATATGTTATCAAAATTAATGAAACTTTATTTATTATATATTAATTCTGGAACAAAAATCTACAAGTTTCCAGAAGCCTTTGGTTGAAACAGACCGAACTACTCTCCTTAGTTTCACCGTTTGGATTCCCATAAGCACGGTAGTAGGTTTCCATAGTGCGTAATATAAACCCTAAATGGAACCATATATAAATGTGTTAGGGGAGAGGAAATTCCATGTCTGATATCTCTCTGTTTTCTACCTATTGATCACTCTTGTCCTTTGCAAAATTTCCCAGAAGAAACCCTTGTTTTGCCCAATCTGAGAATGCTCTGTGTGAACCAATTAAAATTTCAGAATTGTTTTAGTAAAATTAAAAAATTAAAGTGTTCAGGTATGCACACCATACTTAGGACATCACAATGGTATCAGATCACTTTCCTTGGCTCAACCTGTGGAAAGTAACTCTCAGTGGAAAAGTAACTTAGCAATATATTCAAGTTGCAATTGTGGAATTAGTTTCAGTCATCGAAGATTTATACTTTGAGTTGTATGAGGAAGGAGAGCATTAAAAATTGGATGACAGAGAATATTTAAGAATTTTGATGCAAATAACATTGAAAGGGATGAAATATGTATCTCAAAGCATCATCGAGTTAGATCAAGAGACTAGAGAATTCCTTACCAAGCAGTTGGAAAGAAAACATGGAGAAGGGAGTAGTAGTGTCTCTCACCATGAAGGAAATAAATATGGAGAGTCTATGTTTTCAAACACATTAACACATGTAGGTTCTTTGAATACCAATAATCCATCAAGAAAGGAACTAATTTGTTCCACTTCTCAAAGTAAAGGGGGAGAAAAGATGACCAAAAGTGAAGATTCATTAGAGCCATCTGTAGATGGTTTCTTTGAGAAATTATTTGATTTTTCCTGAAAGAGAGATCAGCATATTTGCATCATCCATGAGGATGATGAATCACCAAATCCTCAATCAGAAGGATATGAAGAATATCCATGCACAACTAAAGATCCAATAGCCCACCATCTAGTTGTTGGTAACGTGGAAGGTGAGAAGAATCCAAATTTCTTTGTGTCTGATTTCAAGATAAGTGCAGAAGAGATGGGGCATATTAATGATGGTGAAAAATATTTTGGATCTGATCAAAATATAAACACGATTCATATTTACAGTCACTCCTTGAGCCTCACAAGGAAGCACAAATTAAGCACATCCCAAAAGGGTGGGAAGCAGAGAAATGGGTGGGTGAACGAGCCATCATAATTCCACCACATAAGGAGGAGAACATCACACATGGTGAGTTATTAAATTATGTTTTTTATGTGTCATTGTGTAAGTTTGATATGGCAGCCACTTCCAATGAAAAGTTCAGAATGGTTGAGCCCCCTAGTGATGAGGTTCAGAATTCTGGTGTAAAAAATGAATGTAGTATGAAGGATAAAACTTCAAGAGAATATCTTTCTGGTGCACCAAGGATGAATGAGCACTTAAGTTGCAGCCCAAATTATGTTGTTGATGACTTAGAATATGACTATATTTCAGCAACAACATATGGATCAGATTTCAAAACCTCGAGTGCACTGCATGAAATTGATCCGGTGATGGAAAATGAAGAGGAGGAACATCTACAAGAACCTCATCTTCTTGCAGGGTCATTTAAGATGGATGAACAAAAGATCCAAGAGACCTTGAAAATTATCCATGACACTCATGCTTTAGTGTCAAAGATGTTTTGGGAAGATGCTTTAATGGAATACCAATCTTCCTTTGAAGCCATGGAGAATATCCAAAAAGCACTGTCCACAATCAAAGGTAATTTCTCAGATTTGTTTTCAGATAAAAATGACATGTTTGAGCTTGTTGAGTTATTGTGGGAATCATCACTGCATGAAGAAGAAAGTATTTTCATATATGAAGAAGAGAACTACAAGCTCAAAGGTGATTTTTTGGCCACCCAAGATTCTTTGAGATACACTCAAAGTGCCCTCTTAGAATCAAAAATGAATATAGAACAATTCCAACAAGAATGGAAAGAATTGACTGAATCCTCAATCTTTTCTAAGATTCATTCTTTTGGGTAATGGCATGAAAAAATCCACGGAGGAACCTCATGATTGGGTGGACCATGAGGAGCATTCTATTCGGTATGTTATTAAAGAGTGTGCAGAACAGTTTTATGAGAACCAAGCACTTGATTTCTTTCCAAGGAAACTTGAGTTGTTCCTTGAAGACAGTGACTCTCACATGGAAGAGTGGGATGAGAGCACCTAATTTTGGCCAGAAAATAATGAAAAATTTAGCCATAAGTCTGATTTACTGAAGGTTTCAAACATGAAAATAAGGTTCATATTTCTTTCCCACATGTCCTAGATTCAGAAACACCAATGGAGAATGAACAGTGGGTGAAGAAATTTTTCTGGTTTGTGTCGTATGCACAACATGGGAATCATGATTTGTCCCCATGGGAGATAGATACTATTGCAGAATAGATGGATAATTATAGATCATATAAATCAGCAATACACACCTATGATTCATCCACTAGATAGTTGGATAGAGGAATCACTAAAGAGGAAAATATGGAAGGAAAAAGTTTTATGTCTTGTTGCAAGAAAATTGTTTTTTATATTGCTGATTTTTCTATGATTTACAAGCAGCAGAAAAGGCATGTGTGTGCAGCCACTTTTGACAAGATGGAATTAGACCTACACATACTTTCAATGTGTGGGTCAATTGATGGATTTTTGCACCCTTGGATCAATGGCAGAGAGTTGAGCCATTGGATGAAGAGGGGAGCGCCTGTTGAGTTCCATAGAGACATATTTGGAATGAAGACCTTGGGAGGAATTTTTTTTTTCATTTCTGCAATATATATTTTTTTGTGACTGACATTGTCTTGACATATGAACAGAAGAAAAGGCTTATTTTGAAGCTATTATATACCTCCCATACACATGCACATGAGGTGCATTTTGATTTGCATGTGCTTGAGGAGTTTGAGGTCAATCAATATGAAGATCAAGCACTTGCATGGTTCCTAATAGATTATGAGTTGCCTCTAGGAAAATGTTGTACAATTTTGGAGGAGGCACATGATCACACTGTCACTCAGAAAAATAATGGAGGAATTTGTGGATCCATCATCTTGATTGATGAGCATTGTAAGGATTTGGCTCACAATTCTTCACCCCACACTTCTATTTCAGCCACATCATGTGGGGATGAAAATTGGGTGAAAGGATTTTTTATGTTGATGCCACAAGAGGAGCATGATACTTCCACTCTTCCAGTTTAGGTATTGATGGTCAAACCATGTGGTAAGACAAGTGAATTAGTAGTAGCTGAATTATTCCCACTTGAATCATTTAGCATGAAAGTCTGTATATCCATTGATTGGGTGGCTAGACACATAATTGAGATTTGTGCACTGGAGGGTAAACATCTTGCTTGCATCAATGGAGAGACCTTGGACACATCAAACAAATTGTATGAGAAATGGCATGAGAATGTATGGTTGCTATATGATGCTTTCAGTATACATGGAGGGGCATGGGATAACCTCCTGTGTATTCATAACAACAGTGACGTGAGTTCCAATGCTAGCTTGCACATGGATTTTCATACTTTAGAGAGGCTCAATAAGATTTGGTCCCGCATTAAGGAATTCCATTTCTAGTGGGAGGGTTTAAAAAAAATTCAGTTTGGCATGGGGAGAGATGAGCTTCCAGTATGGTGGTATGATTCTCATAACCTCATTTTCATCCTCTACAATGTTAAAATTTTGTTGTCTATACTGATGGGTGGAAGGAGGAAGATAAAACCATGGGATCCCGAAATTATTAGGAATGACATAGTTCAAAAGGTGGCAGAAAAATTTGGGTCCTTATAGAGGACGAAGTGGGATCCATGAATTCTACTCACCTACCTTAATTGGGTTAGAAATTTTTCTAAAGGAAGTGGTATAAGGGAAATGACTATGATTAGAGTGGTGCAGCATAAACATGGTGGACAAATTTGCAGCACTCTATGGCACTTCTACTTGAGGACAACCAAACTTGGGAGGGAAGTACTATCATATCCCCACATTTTGATCACCAGAAGTGTTGACCTTTCCTAGCACCAAGGGGGTCAAAAGATGCATTAAATAAATTAACTTAGGATATTTTATTTAAATGTCACTTAGGAGGCATGTACTTGGTATATTAATTGTCATTAAATATTATTGTGCAATTAATTAGGTGGAAAATAAGTTTCCATTAATAGGAGGGCCACTTGGGCAAGCCAACCTACCAAGGTAAAATTAGAAACTGTACGACAAAATCAACCCGACAGAAAAAGGGAAAGTGCCAAAATATATGACAAAAGAAATCAAATACAAAAGAGGCAACAATTGACAAAGGAGGGTGCATTTTCCTTTTTGGATGTTTATGAAGATAAGGCTTCCTTTTTTATTTGTGTGCCCCATTCTCTTGGGAGATGCGCTCCAAGGTTCTCATTCCCTCTCTCCTCTTCCCCTCTTCTCCCCTTCTCATTGCAGGTTACATTGGAGATATGGAGCAGCCTATTTGAGTTGATTCATGATTTTTTAGCATCCTACAGCCATCCATTATTGTACATCATATTTCATTAACAGGTCCAAGAGTTTTCAATATCTAAGGGTTCAAACCTCCATGCCCTTCCTTGTATTATGTCAATAAAATACATTGTAATGATGCACAATGTTGAAGAGAGTGTTATAGTTAATTGATGAGAGTAATTTAAATTTTATTAGATTTAATATGATATCATAAACATTATTTGCATTTTTTATTCCAATCTAGTTCGAAATGGCTGATATTTACTCATTTTAAGTCAACTTAGTCTAGATTTGCATTGGAAAATAACTAGTTTTTCTGTAACTTCCATATTTCAACTTGTATGAATCCAAATAACCCCATTATTTTTCTGATGAGTCATTAAAAAACATATATAAGTTCCCCAAGTCCAAAAAATAGAATTTGAACCTCCCTTTCCCTATTTGTAAAGGATTGAATATGGAGCTAGTGAGCTGCCCAATGAGCTAGTCTCACCTTTACAACTTGCAAAATATTTTCCTTTGCCTATGATATATTATTAAAATTAATGAAAATTTATTTATTATATATTAATTCTGTAACAAACCTATGCAAGTTTCTAGAAGCCCCTGGTTGAAACAGACTAAACTACTCTCCTTATTTTCACGGTTTGGCTGCCCAGAAGCGTGGTATTAGGTTTCCGCAATGCAGACTCTGAACCATAAATGGCACCATATTTAAATGTTTTAGGGGATATTAAATTCTATTTTTGACATCTCTATGTTTTCTTCTCACTGATCACTCTTTTCCTTTGCAAAATTTCCCAAAAGAAACCCTTGTTTTTCCCAATCGAGAATGCTCTGTGTGAACCAATTAAAATTTCAGAATTGTTTAAGTAAAATTACAGAATTAAAGTGTTAAATTATACACAACAGACTTGTTACATCACACATACATCATACATTTATCATATGTACATTCCTCCATTCGAAATAATCAGCATTACCATGGCATATATCAAAATAGAGTGGAAATGGTCATTGTTTGCTCATTAAAAGTCATTTTAACATACAAATCTTGGGAAATTAGAATTGAAACTTTCTTATAATTAATAACAGGGAATATTTAACTTATTACAATCAGAAATGGATGATTAAAGGCTCTCCCAATTCAAAATCATCAGCATTACAATGGTTTACAACAAGATAGTGGGGAAATGACACTATTTCTTCATTGTTCAACATTGGTACATGAATTCTTTTGGGTATTTTGACCTGAGAGTATTATGAACTTAAAATAAATAGAATATAAATAATAACATAATATAATGGTCATTATAATATTCCCGAAAGAGATCAATAGCTCACCCAAAATGCAATCCCTCCACTGGCATGAATATGGTGTGAAAATTGGAAATAGTTGAGAGAGAGTGCTGCAATAGAAGAATACACATGATTTCCTGTATATTAAACCTGAAAATAATAATCCATTAAATATACATGAAATACCTTAGTGGCCTCTCCAAACACCAACTTGGATGGGAATCTTTCACCCTCGAAATTGGCTAAGGCAAGAAAACTAGTCATCCACTATCTCTCACAATTCACAAATGACAATTTCACAAATGATAAAAATCCATTATCTTGGTTGATTATTGTATTTTATAAACTTCCCTAGCCTTCTAATGTTCCCAATCCGTCCACAAAATCAATCCAAGTAGAATTAGGGTGTGTGATCATGAATTGACATGTGTCCTCTCTTTCCTAGCCTTCCACCTTCCCCAAATTTGAGTAGAAGTCCATTGAGCTTCTCAAAATCACATGAGAGCTATTGTGTATGGTATATTTATACCTAAAATTTCATATATGTCATATCTCCACCTTCATATCTAATTTGTGTCATAGGTGTCATATCATCTTCATCATTGTTGTCATAGAGCTAGGGAATCTAGTCCAAGTGTCTCATTAGCTCCAAAATGACTCTTCATTTCCCATGTAAGTTACATTTCATCCCAAATTAGACCAATTATGCATAATTCCAAGTTTATTATCCATATAACTCATCCAATAACCTTTATTATTCCCATGGATTCGAAATTGCAAGAGGAGGATTCCATGTGCAACCAATTTTCTAACTTATGTGGGCCCCATAGTCTCCATGGGTGTCCATGCTCCATTGCCACAACAATTTTATATTGTATTTATTTAATAATCTACATTATTAATTATTTATCCCATTCTAATGTCTTAAAATCATTTTTTGTCTCCCTTATTCCAAATCCCAAAGCTTCCACCCAACCTAGAGAACTAGTAGGATTGATGGAATTTTCTTGCTATGCAATTATTGAAAATGGGGACATTAAATCCCTCCCCACCCAATATTTCTTATCCTCAAGAATTTTAGTATTTTTATTCTGCAATATTATTTCATATTCACAATTGCAATCCTCATTTGGTACTCCTTCCTTTGCACCAAATGCACTATTATGGTTATGCTCATTAATTTTGTTTAGCTGCAATTTAGTAGTGGAACTCATGTACTGCAATTTTGTGTTCCCAAAATTAAAGAGGTGTGGATTTTTCATATTGATATATCATGTAACATCACCACTAATACCAAAATAATTAATCAAATCCATAAAAAACCAAATTTCTTCAAATAATATTTACCTCCATATTTTGGAAACCTTTTCTGAACTTTCAGCCCTTTTTGCTTCTGTATAATTTTTTGAACTTGGTACTGAGTAACCAAACTTTGAATTGATTAATATTCCAATAAAATATAAGAGACAAAACACCATTCTTTTTGTTTCACTACTCTTATTACAAGTATCTTCTCAAGTGGTGAATAAATCTCCAATACTGCCCCCAAAAATGAAACCAATGAGACCAAAAATGATCCCAGGGTCCCATATGATCTGATACATGGATGGTGTGAAATGAATATGATTAGATTCCATGAACACCAAGCATGTGAAAATTGAATCCTTTTCTTGAAATATAATCCAAATAGGAAACATGAACACTTCTCTACAAAGATGAACTAAAACAACTGAAGGTTAGTTTGTTTTCTCAAACCAACAATCAAATTGCTACTCCAAGTGAGATGAAACAAAGCAATTTCAGGATCCCATTGCTAGTATTTCACCCTTACAAAAATCATGAGTACAAAATATATATCATGAAATTACACAACAAAATCACACAAATGTACATCAAGAAGCTACCTCATCAAAGAATCATGGAAGTTCTTGTACATCCAACTAAGTAGATCACCATGTGGCCCATACACACAAGCATAAAATGACCACTAAAATATTATCCAATGACATACATGAGTATCCCATGTCTCATAATGCTGCTCCAAAAATATATAATGTGAATCAATATAATCAGCCATGTGTTCTTTCATCCAAGAAGTGAATGAAGAAGCCCCACCAAAATCTGAACCAAATAAGGAGCAAGGAAAACATGAAGAATTCAAGTGGCTCAAAGAAATCTCATAAATACATCCATGAATGAGAGGATCATAAATACATACCAAATTATGTGGCTGTAATAAAAAAATTCTCCAATCATAAATCTATTCACCCCAGTGTTGGATGAATTTCCTCAAACATCAAATGAACCAAGTGTTCAGAAAGAGAAACCATGAGTCTTCAAGTGACTCAAATGCATATCATAGGTGCATCCATGTAGATGTGTATAATCATAAAGTAAAAAATTATTCTAATTAAAATGTGAATAATAATTTTCTCCACCCATGTCATCATAAAAAGTAAATCTAGGAGTTCCATACTCCTCATGTGGCACCATAAAAAACAACCCTTTCACCCATACTTCATTAGGATGAATGTTGAAATTTTTTGAAGTGTAGGATTTAGGAGAAAGAACCAAATCACCCAAGTTATCATAAAGTACAAAATTTTCATCATGTGAAGGATCCATTGAAAAAATTTCCCCATAGGTTGGTTCCAAGGTAGTGGAATCATGCACTTCTTCAAAAAGTGTGCACCCATCTTCAAGAGGCAACTTGAGTTCGTATTCCACCACAAATAGTGATTGGATACCATCAATATGATAATCAAACACATGAGGCACCTTCAAATTTCTGCATTTCTCATGATCCACCATGTCATGAGAATCCTCCAAACAATCTACCATTTGACAATGTGAAACATAGGAGGAAAAACAAGTGTCTTGCAACTTTTCAAAAAGTTTCTCATTTTGAATTGTGAGCTTATGAATATCTTCATTATTATTCAATTGTGCATCATGTAACAATTCATTAAGCTCAAAAAATTCTTTCTATCAAAAATCAAAGACAAAATTCTCTTTGAATCTTCTCCATGTCTTCAAGGAAGGATGTTTCCTCCAATGAAGTAGCTCTCCAACAAGAATTTGACAGTAATGATTGAGTGTAATGGAGTATGATAAGATCCTATTGGATCATATTTTCATTCATCTTTAATTACCCTTTAATAAAATGAGGCTCTTGCAAATGAACCTCCTCATCTTCTTCAGTCTTGCTTGGACCAACTTCATTAAGATCAAGTGGTGATGGGGAAGTTGATCTTATTCCTTCTTCAACTACTACAAGGTCTTCATTTTCATGTTTACTAGAAATTTGGCTTGCAGAAACATTTCCAAATCTGGTATCTATGTCACCAACATAGATTTGTGAGCATGCATCCATAGGTACTCCTTCATAGTTCAAGCATCCATCAATAGATGCTCTTTGTTTCATTTCCAAGGTAGAATGTGTCCCGAAATGATCTTCAATATTTTCAATAGAAACTTCTTCATACTCATGTGATGTCTCTTAATATTTTTTAGAGTCACTTGGGAGTGAATTTTGATCCTCTTCATGTACTACTTCTTCTACTTCACCTATTTCAGAACTATGTGGTTCATGGGTCTCCTCCTTTTGCTCCTTCAAGCAAGTTGGTGCATTTTTCCCCTTGGTTTTCTTAAAATCAATATATTTTTTCCAAATTTGGATATCCAACAATTTTAATCCTTTAATAATATTATTTTTCATGTCTTTAAACATAAGTTCCATAATTTTTATAAGCTCCTCACCATCATATGAGATTCTCTTTTCATCCCTAGTCATAGTTTCCTCTTCAAAAAAAGAAATTTTGGGTTTCAGCATATAATGGTGGTCCATAAATTATTGTACTAATAAATATCATACCACAGCAGGTTCCAAGATAATTTTTTGATACAACTTTAATTTCCCAATTTCGAAATTTTATTAAATGACCAATTTTTTACTTTTTTTCCCCAATTTGGAGCTTAACTAGTTTTGATGTCTAGACCTCCAAATTGACCCAATTGCTCCCAAATTTTCTATGAAGATACATGAATGATATTATAAATTAAATATTATATTCATATATTTTAAAGGATTCCCCAATTACTTCTGAAAACTTGTTTAATGTTCCGTTCAAAGTATGATTTTTACTAGCAAATTGGGGCTCTAATTCCCCTTGGGTAATTGCCGGATATGGCTTCACAAATGATCCAAAATTAACTTGAATTATCATATGCATCATGTTTCATTTTATACAGGATTTTATGACTCTTTCCAAAACAACTCCCAATTCACAATTTTGACCATTGGGGAAAATGCACCAAATCTTCTCCCAATGCAATAAAAATGAGTAAAATGGATTCCAATGCTTAAGTAATGAAAATGAGAATTTAAATAAACATTAAATACATTAAATAAATCATACATTTATCATATATAAATTCCTCCATTGGAAATAATAAGCATTACCATGGCATATATCAAAATAGAGTGGAAATGGTCATTGTTTGCTCATTAAAAGTCATTTTGACATAAAGATATTGGTAATTTTGACTTGAAATTTTTTGAAAATGAATAAAATAGAATATTTAAATAATTAAAATCAGTAATGGACAATTAAAGGATCTCCCAATTCGAAATCACAAGCATTACAATGGTTCACAACAAGATAGTGGGGAAATGACACTATTTCTTCACTGTTCAACATTTTTACATGAATTCTTTTGGGTATTTAGACCTGATATTATTATGAATGTGAAATATAGATAATATAAATCATAACATAATATAATTGGAATTATAATATTCCCCAAATATATCAATAGCTTACCCAAAGCACAATCCCTCCATTGGCATGAATATGGTGTGAAAACTGGAAATAGTTGAGAGAGAGTGATGCAATAGAAGAATACAGATGATTTCCTGTATATTACACCTGAAAATAAGAATCCATTGAATATCCATTAAATATCCACTATAATGTCCCTTTTTTGAATTTTTTACCAAAATGCCCAATTTTTCAATTTTTTCACAATTTTGGCTCTTACTAGTTTTAGTGTCTTGGCCTCCAAACCAGCCCAATTGCTTCCAAATATTTAGAGAAGGTGTATTATTGATATAATAACTTAATTATTATTTTAAGGTATTTATTATGGCCCTCCAAACACTTCTGCAAGTCTGTACTAAATTTTGAACAAGATAGAGTATTTTATTGGCAATTTTGGGCTCAAATCCCCCTCGGGTAAGTGGTAGAAATGGCTTCCAAAATGTGAATAAAACCACTAGAATTATTAAATATAAGAAGGGAATGTGTAGGATAAATTATCATATACTCATATTCATAACCAATCGACCTCCCATGGCTGTTATCACTTCTTTCAATCAGATATAAAAAAACTAATTTTGGACCCTTGGGGAAATGAGATGTAGTTTGCTCCAATGGTTATGCAATTTGACCCAATGTAAAAAAATTATTAGTTACTGAACATGAAACCCATAAAATGAATTAATTAAATTTTATTCATTCATAAATCATCAATATTTTATACATCCATTTGAATTCATCAAGATTACAAGAGTTTACAACAAGGTAGTGGGGAAATGACACTATTTCTTCATTGTTCAACATTTTTACATGAATTATTTTGGGTATTTCCACCTGAGAGTATTAGTAATGTGAAATAAATAGAATACACAACATAAAATAAGATAATTGGCATTAAAATCTTCCCAAAAGAGATCAATATCTCACTCAAAGTGCAATCCGTCTATTGGCATGAATATGGTCTAAAAATTGGAAATAGTTGAGAGAGAGTGATGAAATATAAGAATCCACATAATGTAATATAGCTTACACCTGAAAATAATACTCTATAAAATATACATGAAATACCTGAGTGGCATTTCCAAACACAAACTTGGATGGGAATATTTCACCCTCGAAATTGCCTAAGGAAAGAAAACTAGTCATCCACTAGCTCTCACAATTCACAAATCACAATTTAAAAAATGATAAAAATACATTATATTGGTTTATTCCTGTATTTTATAAAATTCCTTAGCCTTATAAGGTTCCCAATACATCCAAAAACTCAATCCAAGTCGAATTAGGGTGTGTTCTCATGAATTGACATGTGTCCCCTCTTTCCTAGCCTTCCACCTTCCCCAAATTTGAGTAGGAGCCCATTGATCTTCCAAAAATCACATTAGATCTCTCTTTGATGGTATATCTAGACATAACATGTTAGATATGTCATATTTCATCCTTCATTTCTGATTGTTTCATAGGTTTCATAGCATCTTCATCATTGCTATTATAGAACTAGGGAATCTAGTCGAAGTGTCTCACTAGCTCCAAAATGGCTCTTCCTTTCCCATGTAATTTACATTTTATCCCAAATTAGACATATGATGCATATGAACAATTTTATTAGTCATATAACTTATCCAATAACCTTTATTATTCCCATGGATTCAAAATTGCAAGAGGAGGGTGTCATGTGGCACCAATCACTAGTACAAGTGATCAATTTTGCCACGGCAAAAATGTGGCAATATCCACAGAAAAGCGTGGATATTGCCACGTCTAAGTGTTTTTTTTCCCGTGGAAACAATTTCGTCGCAATAGAGACGAACCCTAATTTGCATTGCAATATCCACACCTGGCCTTCGCTATATCCACGCCTGGCCATCTCTGTATCCACACCTGGCCGTCGCTGTATCCACAGCAAGCCGTCGCTGTATCCATGGCAAGCCGTCGCTATATCCACGGCTGTGAAATTTTTTTAAAAATTGTCGTCGCTGTATCCACGGCTATAACTGTTTAAAAAAAAAATACAAATTCCATAAGACCAATTCCATGTGGAAGTAGGTCTGAGGCTTCTCATACACCTGAATCTTATATGATCATTAACCACTGAATAAACCCAGAATATGATATTCATTGCACCGAGAGATAGAAGCGAGGTGCTCAGCAGCTTGGGTGGGTGGGGATCCATCTAATAGCACATTGGATCTAGACAATGCATATGGTACATTTAATCCTCGCTGCATATTACAGTGCAAGTGCAAAAGATAGAGTTGGATTTGATTCACCTGCACCAACTCCTATATCAATATGGAGGGGCACCATACACCATGCACCATGAACAGAGAACCTCCTGCTACATCCCCAACTGCCTCTGCTAGATATCAAATGTCACAACAGAGTGAGAGAATTCCTAGGCAACAAACTAGCCAAGTCACAAGGGAGAGGAGAAAGAGTCACCATAGTTGGACACATAGCCCTCCTACATGGGCATTAAATGACAAGCTTTCAACCCTCTAGTTGGCATGGTTTTCTGTACTTGGAACTCTGACAAATTTTAGAGGAATTGTGAGCAAAGAAAACACAGGGAACCTGAACAAACTTTTTCTGAGCTCCTTGTTGCATGGTTTCCCATCACATGTTCATCCAAGGATTCATCTACTTTGGCTTCATGGCTGGAAAAAATGCTGCTAGGATATACTATTCAATCAGCTGTAGGTAATTTGCCAACAGGAGTCTCTAATTCAGTAAGAGATTTAGCTATTGCTTGTGGTTCTAGAGAATGCATTCCTGTCATTTGTCATTTGATGTTCATTTGAGGTTGCTAAAGAGTGTTCAAGGAGCTTCCACCTTATAACACTCCATTTTTGGGACCACTCCAACTATGAAGGAACTCCCAAAAACACAACAGAAGACTAGAAATTCTGAAAACTCCCATGAATTTGAAAAGAATATGGACAATAAAACAAGATTGTAAAGGGTACACTTCCGCACCCAAGGGCCCAAAACACCCACACCCTTCTCTTTTAATCAATTTGCATCTGTGCAAACACACCCACTCACACTATTGTTTTATTCTAAGTTCTAATTATTACTTTTACTGGTCGAAATAAAGACAAGCATTAAAGATGCAAATCATCTGCCAAGCACCAGATTAAAATCTAGAATAAAACAATTATATGAAGAAAAAAAACTCAAACAATGGGAGTGTTACTTCAAAAAATGTAATACCATCCAAGGACTCAACAAACCATATCGAGATTCAGCTCTCCAGCTCAACAAAACTCAACAATAACCTAGCATAAAAAATACATAAAATATTCCTGTCACTGTAATCCTAATAAAATTCTAATGCCCAACATCCTCTGGAATAAACTCCATACTCACACTCCAGACCCTAAATTCTCTATGAATTATATTTCTCTATACTCAACAATGGGAACAATATTCACTAACATCCATAGTCTTGGAAATCCATCCAGAAATCACAACCTTGGAGAAAACACCATAGTATTTTACCTGGTCCCAATAAAACTGTAAAAAGATGAAATATATCTAAGCAACCACAATCTCAACATCTGAGACAAAACAAAACTCATTAAAGGAAAAAAAGTAACCTGTATCAGCTACTGTGCCATCTGCACTTGAGAGGGAGTTCCATGAATCTCAACTGTCATTTCCCCAGGCACTCCTCTAGTTTCTTCAATGGTTATAATTGCTCCACTATTCCTTCGGCAATAACTGATGTTTGCACCATTTGCCCCAATCACAGCATCAACATATGATAAAGGAATTTGTATCCTCTGAGAAACCTACAAAAGAGAGCTAGAGTTTAAATATTGCATCAAATTGCAAAGTAAATGAGAAATCCCAGTAGCAGCAGCACCAAAACCACAATGCATGAACAAACCTGTGTGATAACAGGTGGTGCTGTTGCATTTGGTACTGAATGACCACCAAGAGGATCTCTTCCATACATGTTTAAACCATGGTGGGAGTGTGTTTCTGGAGGAGGAAGGTCTGATGGAGCATAATAATTATCATGAGGAACAGAGGGTGTGTATTTGGAGTTGTTTCCAAAACCACTACCACTATTAGGCAATGCACTAGTTTGATTATGACTCCATGGCTGGTGGGGCAGGTTCTGCTCCATCTGAGACTGATTTTCCTTCGACATCTGGTTAGGAAATTGTCGTTAAAGATAAAGATCAGGATATTCTTAGTGTACTTAAACATTGGAATAATTAGACAGATTAATTGACATTAAAACTCAAAATATTCACATATCAAATACACATTAGAACCTTACATTCATTTCGTAAAAAGGAAGAACACTGCGATCAACCAAGAATTTCCTCAGGTGAGAAACAACTAGCTCAAGAGCTTTATGTACATTTGCAGGCTCTTCTTGTATCTCAAGCACTTTGTCATCTACTAAAGCACAATGTGGGATATCCTCTGCACCCATTCCAATTCAAGTATTTGATATCAAATTTGTCTCAAATTAAATTAAAAGAGAGGAAACATTCATATGCAAAATGCATATCAGATTTTTCTTAACCATTAATTCTTCAAATTCATCTTATACGCACTAACACACTTTCTGAGTTTAGGAAGTAAGCAGAGTGTGAAGAACAAGTTGGGCCAGAAGCAATGCTTCCTACATGATTTATGGAGGCAGTAGGAGATCTATGGAAAAATGTTAAAAAATTGAGGGTTAAATTGCTGAGAGCCAAGCATCATAGAGCAACTATCAGATATTTTATCAAGAAACAAACATTAACAATATATTAAGAATGATACGTATGTACTGGATTTTTCCTAGGCTGTCAAGCAAAGGACGTGCTATATTAGCACACGGAAAAAATTGCTAAGTTTAACCATTCTATGCTTAAAAACGTGTACTTTGTTACTTGCCATTGTAAAAAGTGAGCAAAGAAAACACAAAATTGTTTAGAGGAATTGTGAGCAAAGAAAACACAGGGAACCTGAACAAACTTTTTCTGAGCTCCTCATTGCATGGTTTCCCATCACATGTTCATCCAGGGATTCATCTACTTTGGCTTCATGGCTGGAAAAAATGCTGCTAGGATATACTGCTCAATCAGCTGTAGGTAATTTGCCAATAGGAGTCTGTAATTCAGTAAGAGATTCAGCTATTGCTTGTGGGTCTAGAGAAGGCATTCCTGTCATTTGATGTTCCTACTGCGAAAGCATACTTCAATTTTGTAGTTCAGTTGGCAAATGGTGAGTCCACAATAAATCCTATTATCAAGAGGGCAATTGATATGGTGGTCAAGTTGTCTGCCGATGAAACCCATATGGAGGGTTTGAAGTTTGTCTTGAAGTTTCCAACCATTTGAGCATGATGACATTGCTGATTTAGAGCAAAATGGAGAGGCTTTTAGTGCAGATTCGGAGCAGCCTGTCCTATCCTCTCCTAGGGTGAATTTGGAATATATTTTTCAGCCATTTATTTCAGAGTTTTCTTTATATGTGGAACAACAGGAAGCAGATTTGATTGCAGGTCCAGAACAACCAAATTTTCCATTTTCATGGATAGCTTGTGAGAAGTTTCAGGAAGCTATATTTTTCAGCGCTATCCAAATTTGGATAGAAGGGGCTAATGAGAAGGATGAGCTCCCTTGGTTGGGGTTTGAAGACATGAATGGTAGTCCATATCTCATGCAATTTTTCAGCTCTCATTTCATGAAGGTGATTGTGTGTACTATGCTCATCATTGTCTTCATCTTGTCTTGGTTCCATTAGAGGAAATTTGGGGTCTAAAATGGGCCTTATAAGAAAACGTGCCAAAATAAGTTTTTGTGAGTTGGAATTCAAGAACCAATAGAATTTCAATCAAATAAGTCAACCATAATGGTTGAATTGACATATTTGTCATTAAAAAAAACTACTTTTTTGGTTCGTATTTTTGACATATCTCATTGTGTTTTTACTCAAATTTCGATCGGGAGAGCTCATTGGATGCGGAATTTGATTCCGCATCCAACGAGTACCCACACTGCATACTTTTGAGGGACCCTGCTACCCCAAAAACAAGAAATACCTGAAAAAACGTGATGATGACATCATCATCACGTTTTTTTAGGTATTTCTTGTTTTTGGGGTAGCGGAGTCTGTCAAAAGTATGCAGTGTGGGTACTCGTTGGATTCGGAATCAAATTCCGCATCCAACGAGCTCTCCCGATCGAAATTTGAGTAAAAACACAAGGAGATATGTCGAAAATACGAACACAAAAAGTAGTTTTTTTCTTTCTTCCTCCAAAATTAATCAATATTATTTTATTATTTTAACTATTATTTTATTATTTTCCTTAGGAGGCCCATTTTAGACCCCAAAATTCCTCTAATGCATCACCAAGGATAGGATGTTACCCTCTCATTAGCATCGGGTGTTCACTTAGTTCTTGAGCAATGTGTAGCAAGCAAATGATCATTGCTTGAAGCCTTCTAGGTGTGAATAGGGATAATTAACGACAGTCCTAGGCAATCTTATAACAACACTAATTTTTGGCATTAAAGTAATCTCTTTCCTTTGCATTGAAGGGGCATTGAACAAAATTTTTTAGGACAAACCAATCAACACTTAGGACAACCAATCAACACTTAGGACAAAGTAACGAATTCCAATAGTTGAAATAGGAGTAAAGGAACATCTCTAGCCTTTCGTTTTCAAGTAATTTTGGGGTAGCAATAAAGAAAACCATTCCTAACATTGTTATTGAAGCTTGTAATAGAGGCAACATTCATCTAGTATTCTAGGACAATGATCCACTTATAGTCTGCTCTTTTCACTTAAGCACTCAATTTGTGGCAGGGTTTGGTACACAATGGGACCAAGCCTCTGCATGGATGACATAATTTATCACAGCTCACACACTGAGCCTTTAGATCATTGACACATTGGTAAGGAAGGATTGTATTTGCAACAAGCCATGGAGGATTTTGAAGCTCTGCAAAGAGATTTTGGTTTCAAGGTTGGAAATATGTTATGGCATTATAACATAGGGATAAATGATCGCTCTAGTTTCAGATCTGAGATTATTTGTAGTTGTTCTTCACATATGTGGTCATTAGAGAATAGTTCAATGCGTGCTGCATATCCCGTTGGTCAACGCCAAAAAGAGGAAGGGCCAGAAAGATCATTAGAAAATCATTAGAAAATATAAATAGAATTTATGTCAACTAATAAACTTTCGTAAGACCAACCTATCACATTTAAGGTGGCCCAATCCTTGGATCCAAGATTATATAGCAGGTCAAAAAAGTCTTAGAAAATTTGCCTTTAAATTTTAAATTCCATTGTACCCTTAAAATAAGTATGCTTTCTTGACATTATCCCCAGAGAATAAATACATTTAATTTGAACTCTACTTACACCAGGATAACATAGTACCAAGAGTAGAGAAGTGCCATAGAAAGGTCCTATGTCTGAATATCTCATTTTATATCTGCTGCTACAGAAAAGGCAGATGTTTTACTGTATTTCAAGATAACTCAGCTGTTATGCCATCCCTTTAATCCCAATTACCTAGAATAATATAATCAAGTGGCTAAATAAAGTCCCAGCCCTGGAAACCTTGGAAGTTCTTCTCATGGCTTTTCATTCTTCAAATGCATTTGAAAAAATCAAAATGGCAGAGAATATTTTTTCTACCCTCAGCAATGTAAGTTGTCCTACAGTTGAACTTAACAGCACACAATTGGTTTGCTAGTCTTTGCTAATTTCAAGACTGATGTTGATTCTTCGACACATGATTCTCCACTGTACAACCTTCCCATCCTGGTTGATGTTCAATATAAGAAATAAGTTAATACAGATTACACAAGGAGGAACTTTTCAGCTTCCCACAGGAACAGGCTATTTAGAATCATGGGTATATGATGTGGTACAAAGTGTTATAAATGTGAATGAGGGAGTCACAGAAGAGCATGGAATGGCTGATCTCTTTTAGCAATTGATTGACGTTAGTGGGTTTCATAACTGGGGTATTGTAGAACACAAAGTTCTTCAAGATCTAGGTTTAAATTGGTCTGATCTCTATTCTGTTGTTTGTCGCATTTTGGAAGTGTGGAAGAATAGGGAAGTTTCCCAAGTGCATGAGCTTATACTTGAAAGATATTGTTTTGTACTTGGCTGGATCACTCTATCAGATATTGATGTTAAGGAAGCTGTTTCTTTGCCATGGAGTCCTGAATTGGGCAGAGACAAGTTGCTTGAAATTGAATACTTCATAAGTTTTAGCAGAATTCTGTGCCATAATGTTCATTTTGGCCATACAGGGGAGCTATCACAGCTGGCAAATATCATTCTAGATATACTCTCTCAGCTTCAAACATTATACAAAGAGAATAGTGTGAAGGAAAGGGGTTGTTTATTCTTAAGGCATAGTGCATGGCTGTCTTTAATTTTATCATTGCTCCAGGTAGGTCTGTGGAAAGTCATTGCTCTAGGCAGGTCTTTAATTTTATCTACAACTCAAAATTGCATGCAAAACATAAATTCCACTTCAAGTTTCAATGGGGACCCACTATTGAGAATTTAAAAGTGTTAACTGGATGCCTTACAAGACATGCCATTCGATGTGTAGCAACAATCCTGAGGTACAAAGCATCCCTTACATCAAGGCTTTTCTGCCACAGCTTCAAAGATTAATTCCTTCCTTCCTCCAAGCTAAGGGCCCATGGGTAAAAAGCATCCTGCTGACACTCATTTTGGTACTACAGTACTACTAGGACTGTACAGCTCTGTTCTCTAAACCCACACCATCCAAGAGGATCAGAGTGGCAAAGGAGAGGCATCCATCTTCTTAGTGGTGCATTACTAGTTTCTCTCTTGTATTTGGGAATATATTGTTCCTGGCTATTAGGAGTACTCCCCCATCTGTCTCAGGGAGGAGAGTATTAATGCTGCCCTAGAAAAATCCCTATGGCACTATCAGCCTGGGCCGGACATATTATCCAGCAGGCACTGGGACTAGGCATCCACCTTATTTCAAAGGATGAGTATGGCTTGCTCCCTCCTCTCTTTCTTGCAGCTACACTTCTGTCTGGCATTGTTTCTTCACTGGCTCTCTTTCCCTTCCTAGGGTAGTCCCCCTCACGATAGCATACTTGCATGCCCTGATTATCCTGTTTTATTTCTCTTAATCATCCATGCCATCAACTTGCATACAATGCATATCTCAATTCCAAATGATAAATAGGTAGTTTGGACTGCTTATCCACTCAATTAGTTGAGAAATAATTTTTTCTTACAATTCACATTATATCTGGTTTGTAATCAGTTACTCATGCAAGGTAGAGGTGCCCAAAACCAGGAATTCATGGAACAATACCAAGAAAAGGCTGAGTTTTTCATCTTTGCATGCCTACAGAAGAATGGATACAATGTACAACGAACACCAGGTTGGACTTCATCAGTTTTCCTTCAAGAATACACAGCACATGCATGCCTTTATCTTGATAGCTGAGCCACAACATG
>LPNX010720412.1:123310-145238 GCA_001517045.1 Pseudotsuga menziesii | reverse complement strand
TTTTTTAGACGGAGGTAAAACTAGCTACTAAAATTAGGAGAATGAATAACGGGAATTGTGTCAAGTTCTCGTTTCATAGTATAAGTGTTTTTTCAAAGAGCTTGAAGTTTTGCTATAAAAATATGAAGAATAAGAAAGATGGGAATTTGAAAATTTCTAAGGAAGGGCATTCCTCAACTATCTATTAATAGTTTGGGATAGAGAGCCACATATATTCAATATTGGCTTTTGTTTGGCTAAAGGATGCAAGTATTTTAGGAAACCTAGTACAGTTTCATCAAGTACTTGAATTCTTGTTGATTAAGATGGTGCACAGGAGGGATATGGATTTTCTAGATACATGTTTAAAGAATGCAATATTAAATGGGGGATTTGCATGTTATGTAATCATCCATGGCTTTGTATGTTGGGTTACTACCAAGGATTTATCATTAGGGATCAAGGTATGATAATTTAGGGAAGTTCTTTTTTCCTCTACAAGATGTAAGCCTTCATACTCATGGACAATTTTAATTTTTTTGTCTTAGCATCTACTTGGTAGAAAATCCTAGATCTATTTGAATACATAATTAAATTTTGGCTTGCAGAGTAATAGGATGAACACTTGGTTGTTAATTTTGGTAAATAGAAAACTAAGGGGCATATAAAACATAACAGGACAAAGTCCCACAGTTAACAAGGGTCTTGATCTTGAAAAGAATAAATTCAGGCTTTATTGCGCCGAGAGGCGCTCTACAACCCAGTATGGGGTAGATCTTGTAACGTTACATAACTTTATATAATGTTATGTAAATTATGTCGGCTATAAATATTCAATAATAAAAAAAATTATTTTGTTTTAACTATCCTCCAAAGTAAATGTTGGCCACAAAAACAACCCAATATGGCAAAGATGTTGTAATGTTCCGACTTAACAAAATAATAAAAAATAAAAATTGAATTATCCGCAAAAAAAATGTTGGCCATGCACATGGTTTTAAAACCATGTATGGGGGAGATGTTGTAATTTTCTTTCCTAAAAAAATAAAAATAAAAAATAATATCATATGTTGACCATAAATAGTATTAAATATTAATAATAAAAATATTATATGTCGACCTTAAATAAAAATATGTGTCTTTTGGTCTGATTCACACCAAAGCTGATAGTTGAGTGCAATGCTTAAGTTTGCACCTCCAAATATTTGATCCCTCTCGGCGCTTGATAGAACCTAAGATTTGGACCTATACTGGTTTAATGTTGAAATTGGGTCAGAATGAGTTATTTTTTAATCTTTAATGTCATCTTGGTGGTCATATACAACCTCATTAATAGAGAATTGGGGTTAATGAAAAAACTAGGCTATAGATTGTGACATTTTAACAATGAAATTTATTGTTTCAGGTGGATAATTTTTTTCCCAATTTACAATTTAGAGTAAATATTTCTTTTTCAATGGTAAATAGTGGACACGGTTGGGTGAATGAATGAATTACCCATTGAACTGATGTGGAGGCTAATTGGTTTCCATGATTCGTTATTGGATCGGCTAGTGAAAGTACATGTGTGACAGAGGTCTGATCAACCGGTGCTTCGAATGAATGAGAAGGCTAAAAATATTTTGCATGCAGCAGAGTAATAAATGCTCTGGCTACAGCATTGTGAACCCTTGGATCTCAAACAAGTTGAGATCCAAGGGTTTACAATGCTTCATCCAGAGCATTTATTACTCTACTGCATGTTTAATATTGTTCTCCGAATGAGAAAACAATGACTCTGGAAAATGGATGAAATTCCTTTTAACGGTCGTGAAATTCGAAGTGACACCATTAATATCCATTTGGGGGGATATTAATAGATGAGGGGGTTGATGTGACCTCCGACACTGGGACCGGTAATGAACTGATGTAACTAGACATAATGATATTGACTGACATGGGACCACATAAATTCATCATGAGTGGAAACCACCCCAGTTTCATGTGGTTGTAACTCTCACTCACTGAGTGGTTTACAAAAAGGTCCCCGTGGAAACTAAACTCTATTGCATGCTTCATATGTTTTTAATTCACTCCATTCAAACTCAACCATGTGTAATAAAAGCATAATGTTTTCTATAAGGAAACTAGAGATAACAAGAGACAACAAGACGGAAATAGATACAACATGCATATAAATCACATAAGTGAAAATACGTATACATCTAAGTTGAAAAACTCATCAAAAATGTTTTTTTTTTTGATAAAAAATGAAACATGGTTCCCAAGGTACACATAATTGAAACTAGTGCCCCCTAAATTCTGAGAACTCCTACCCTAGAAACAACATAAATGGAAACTTGTGCCCAAAAATTCCACATCTTTTCCAATATGTATAACATGGTCTCCCAATAATCCTTCCCACCCTTGGAACTCCTATGTGCATCTCTGAATCGTTCTTCCTCTTCTTGGAGACAAAGGAACATTGGCCATTCTTCTGTTAGGAGTAGACTGTCTCTCCGAGATATGAAACAAATACAATAAGATATCCGTATTTTCATGTATTTGTAACAATTAACACATTTATAAAATAACCCGCCACCAATAGGAATAGAAGTCATGAGGAAGATAGCCTCCTTGATCTAGTGAGGCTCCCACCAATGTTGCCTTGCAACATTTACAACAATAAGTTCAACGAAAAAAATAGTTTCATATTACCATTTTCGTTAATGCTTCAAAATATTTTCTTAAATTAATCTAATCCTTACCATGAACACCTCAATAAATGGAGATGATTGGGCTTCAAGGCTAGTAGGTGGATCATTTTTATAGACAACCTACTTTGATGAGGTCATGGGGGGGATGTAGTTGAAACAACTATAGATGGAAACATTGTATATGTATGAGTAGAGGCTGAAAGAGTAGTTTCCATAGTAGTTTAAGGAATTGAAGAAGGTAGGGTGGAAGAGGGTGGACGATGAACCACTATCGGCTATATAATAAAATGGATTGACCTATAAGGGATGAAGGGATCCCTAAGGGATGGTGGATGGGAGAGAGGTCCTGAATAAATGGAGTATGATGGTTCCAAGGGGGGCTGTGGATGAACGGGGAAGTTTGGATGGAAGGGGGGGTGTGGAAAATTGGGGGAGGATGGATGGAATGGGTAGTATGGTTGGATGGAAATGGAAGATGGATGGAGCGGGGAGGATGGATGGAAGAGACTAGATGAACGGAGGGATGGATCTAGATTGATGTGGGGGAGGGGAAGTCTCATGGGAGAGGGAAGAAAAAGATGATGGAAGTGGGAAAGTGGAACTTTGGAACTTTCAGGTGATGGTGGCACCTGCATACACATTTGTAATATCACAATTTAGTACACAAAAAACAAAATAAACTGTAGTAATTCAAAAAAATTCAAATTAAACATGTTCTTTTAACTACACATTATACCTATGTGTACGGTGACCTACTAACCCTTAGCGGATATGGTTGGTATTCATATTCTATATACATATGTGGAAGCCAAAATATGAATATATTATGAACAAATTAACCAATTAATTATTTAGGAAACCAAAACATTAAAGAATATTCATTAAAGCCCACTTTAAATGCATTGTAGGAGCTATTACCGTGCAAGTGGTATACATGCACAATTTTGGAATTTAGTGTAGAATGTATAAGTATTCTTGTTTATCTTGATTGAAAGAAATCTCAAATATACATTGATCTTGAACATGGTGTTTATTCCAACATGGTGTTTATGCATATGGAGATGTCCATATCTAAAAAAACAAGAGAAACATGGAGATCTCAAAACACATAAGGAAAACCTAGTAAATATAAATAATATAAATGACATAAGAAAGTAATAAAAATGATGCAAAAGTAATCGTAAAAATGGAAGTAACAATATTATGTGAGGTTCTGAAAATAACTCTACATAAAGCGTCACAATTTCAGTTGCATCTACCATTGTTGTGTCCAGGTTGAAAGATCCTACATTCTTCCATGATGAAGATAATATATCGACACTAAACAACTGTAACATAACTACACACTACACAACTACCTGGAAAACAAAACTATAACTAAAAATCATTACAACCAATCTTCCTCTACAACCAACTACAACCAATATTAAGATACCAAAATTATACATTGTAAATAATATCATTTACTAGTGATTCCCTTTCAACTCATTACTGCAGAAGCAAAAATAAATTATAGGCTAACCATATCTATTACATATTGATTTGATAGTGTTAAATGACAAACCTGACGATTTATTCCACCTATCTAACTTAATACTATCGATCGCAACATTACCATGTTCATCTCGACATCAACCTGCTAATCCCAACATTATTTGGTTGACCCTGGCACTGCCGACATAAGCAGTCAAAACTCAGCACTATTTCGTATGTTCATAGCAAAAAGAAAACCCGACATATCCAACTTGATGATAGAGCCCCAGATTACCTAACATCGACACTCAAAAGTCGGCACACAAAGAAAATATAAAAAATAACATTTTGATGTTGATGTATTGACATTGGCACTGGGGACTCGGGCCTTTCGGTGCTGGGAGTCGAACATCGAAAACAGAGAGAAAAACAAATCAAAACAAGTGAAATAGCAGCAAGGCTGCTTATACCTGCCTCTTAGAAATATTTTATTGTGATATTGTATATAGTTTAATGCTAAAAGTTAAAGAAATTATGAAACATTCAAACTTGAAACAATGTATTACTTGTTGCCATGGTACTTATATTTCTATGTGAGATTACTTGTTCTTTATAGGTTGTTGCATTACTTGTTACTTCTTGTAACTGTCATTGTTTATATTTCTATGTGTATATCAATTAATTAGTTATTAAGTAAGTCCTTGAAATTAAAGATCCAAAATGAGTTTACTTGTCTTTGTGAATACGAGAGCTTTTGTCACTACCAATAGTTGAGATAAGCAACATAGATGCCTAGTACTTGGCTCTTAAAAATAGTTTAATAAATATTACGTAAGAAATGGATATTGAATAACATTAACAATGTTGAATGCCTAATAAATACTTAACAATATAGATATTAAAAATGTAACAACATTTGGAGATTTTGAGAAAGAAAGTTTTTCCTTATATGTAAAGCATTTTATAACTTTAATTTTTAATAAATAACAAATTATATTATATAAAAAAATTATATTAAAAAAAACCAAAAAAACCTTACTCTTACTATTAAAACAAAATCATGATAAAACTTATTAATTATTTACTTTTAATGCATATGGTTACAAATAACGAATCTTTAAAGAACATAATAAATACAAAGCCACCTTGTCCACCTTGTCGGGAGTTTTTTTGGACTCACCAAATTCAAATCCAACCATGACAAAGGGTAGTTTTAAAATGTAAATATGCTATAACCTATACCTAATCCTTTTAACTTCCACATGGATACCCACCTTTCACGTTAACTAACAATGTTCCATTAAATATTTAAGACAAGACCCAATCACGAACATTCAAGTTCCGCGTTGACCTTATTTTTCTGGCATGGAGATTTCACTTTCCGGATACACCATTTTCGTAATAAATCAAACTTTCTAAAATGTTCGAATGACCCCGGTCCTTGAATCCTCTTTACTGAATACAACCTAGAAAAAGTCTCACGAGGAGACAACCAAATAATGATAATTAATTCAAGTCTCCACTAACCTACAAAAAGACAAATTAACACAATATACGGTTTGCCTGAAATCCAATACAGTAAGTCTATTATGACAGGAAGTCGAAAGGAGAAAAAGCTCTGGGAAAGAGCAGGTGCTAAGAGCATTGCCGCCTATAAGCCAGGGTCTAGTCTAGCATCCAATACTCTTGAACGCAAATACATTTTCTTGCCTATTTTTGCACGGCCGAGAAGCATGTGAAGGCCAATGTATGCATGATTCTACATGTAAGTATTTATGTTCAGATATATTATTCTATATGGATTTGCTCTGTTATTCCTTTTTTTGCAGTTGTGGAATAATTCCGTTCACTAAGCCCAGCACATGTTTCCTTAGCACGGTTGTGAATTTTGAAATATACCTACGGATTTAAGAAATGTATTTTTATATTATTTTTTCTCTTAGAGAATCGAATCATAGACTGGCGGACAAGAGGATTCTGCTCAGCTTCCTGTTTGAAAATCTTGTTTAGTATTTAGATTGTACCGTCGGGAAGACGTTTTGTTGTGCAACGGAATCGATCTGTGAACCGGTTGGAAATAGCTGTAGCTTCGGCTGTCAAATTTGTGTTAGGCACAAGAAGCACTTTTTTTGTTCTGAAGGCCTTGCATTCAGACGAAGTTAGTTTGGTCGGTCTTGATTATGCCTTTTTTCCAAGCCAGAAATTTAAAGAATCAGTCTATATTTTTGCATCTTGAAGTGATCTGTCCATTGTTCAAGAATCAGTTTGCATGTTGCAATTTGAAGTAATCTTTTAGCTATTCTTTATTTTGAGCCAAATTTTTGAATAGAGCTGTTGTAGTTTTCTTTTTAACGCAAATGTGGCAATAATCCGTATTTTTTTATTCAAAATTATGAGAAAAGATCGGTCTCAACTTGCATTTAATCAGAGCGCATGAACAATTGGGTCTGAATGAAATGAACGGCCTGGAACTTGTATTTAAGCAGAGTGCACAGATAATTCGGTCTGAAATATGCATTTGAAGGCAATTTTTTTAAAGGATAGTCAAGGCATTTGGCTACTGACATAATTTTTAAGGGATTCGAAATTGAATTTAGCAGAGATTAACCGATATTTGACAACGCCCATGTTGACCTCTCAGGAAAGCTTATTTATTTGTTTACTTTAAAATTTATGAAGAGATGGCATGCACATGGAGTGGATGATAGATATAAAATATATATATACATATATATAGAGGTTTGCTTTTCCGTCAAGAGAACACAATGTTTTCGTTTACTATGAGGAGATAGCAATTTTTTGTAAGAATCTTATTTATCTCAGCATAAGTGGATAGCGACTATGGAGGAAGAAAAACACTGAAGTAATTTACTCGGAACCGAGCTGTACTCAGAAATTGTCAAATTCCAGCACCGGACCTGTGGCTCTGAGACTCTGCGCGAGCTGCTCCTCCTGTCGTCGTCGGCAGCGTTAGCTAGTCATCCGAAGGTTACTGTAATTCTCAACCATTTCAAGCGCAAGACCCTCTGCGCGCACCTAGATGTGCTACTGCATCAGACTCTGCCCTTCCATAGTGTCTGGGTCATAGCTTTCGGCAGCCCCAATGAGACCTCGCTTCACGGCATTGTTGACTCGTATAACAATTCTCAGATCGTTTTCGTTGGCTCCACTTATGATTTCAAATACTATGGGCGCTTCTAGCTCGCGTAGCAGGCGGAGGGTGCAGATTCGCTGGAAGGTGGGCACGTGGAAATCTGAACGTTCCAATTCAGTCTTTGAATTATAAATAACATAATAATAAAATATGATAAATTCTGATGTCATAGTTGCCATGTGTCAAGTGAAAACCAGATACCAAACTCCAAGGCTGACATCATCCCTGATTGGCCAATTAGAAGGTGACAAAATAGCAAATAGAAATATTTTTATTAAAATTTAAAATATTTAAAAATTGTTATTTTTCATATTGCAAAGTTAAACTTTAGAATAGAGATTTTAATCTTTTAATATGCACCAATATGCACCAGGTAATACCAAAAGTCAAAGGGGTTTGAATTCAAACGATTACAATATACCTGCTGAGGTAGGTATAATAACATGTTGTTCTTGATTTTGGCATGTGGACATTAGAAAATTTTCTTTGACATATAATAACATAACAAACAATATGTAGATTCTGGCGTTGGCATCAGCATATCAGCATTGAAATCATGGAAAATACCTCTCCGATTTTATAAATAAAGATATATCCATTTTAAGGCATACGTTACCCAATATTGGACTCCCATATATAGGCTTTCAATCAAATCTCAACATGTTTATCAGATTGACTAAGTAAACAAACCTCAAGTCTGATAACTTGCTTAGACTTAAGCTTATAATATTAGATCTTTCCAAAGAAATTCAGACAAGACATACGTCTTCAATCTCATTCACATTGAAGACGAAAAACAAATTTACAATTACGTCTTAAATTTTGAAACATTAAAAATATAAATAACTATTAAAGCAAGAAAATAATTCACAAACATTGTATAAATAGGTAAGAATGCTATAATAATTTTAACAACATCCTTCATGACTTCATGATTACAATGTCCTTCAGGAACGAAGTGTTCATAGGTTATAATGAAGACCTTATAGTCTAAACAAGGAAATTTGTAAATGTTTCACATCAACATATCTAGCATGGTTAGACTTTAGCGCTGAAATGCAAATTACAAAGGAAATTAAGCCATCAATCCATTTACGTGCATTACAAAGGAAATTAAGCCATCAATCCATTTACACGTATTAAAGTTAATGAATATATGGAAAATTTCATATGTGACCTACAATTTACTGATATTTTATATTAGTTTAGCATGATTCATTCATTAAGAAACCCATTAATATCCTTTGGAACCACATTTTCCTTGCATGCAATCCCAAAGACATGTGTTAATGTAATTAATTCCCCTTAATCACCTTCTAACCCACAATTAACTCTTAATCAAGTTTTAGGTTAACTAAAAAGGTTTACGTTCATTTAGGAACAAAGGGTATTCTTTAAGGTATTCATGGTCGTAACATGGTTATATTATAGTCCCCTAGGCCATCTACAACCCCCTTACCATCTCTCTAGTGAATACATGATTCCCAGACTTCTAGTGTTCTATCTCATGCATAACGAGCTATAGATTTTATTAATAATTATATATACATTAAGTTCAACCCTTGTACGAAATCATAGTCAAATAGTTATTAGACTAAGGGTTCAATCTAGGGGTGTTATAGTGGTTATACATTGAAATAACAATTAAATTAAGACACATATACTTTAAATTTACATTACAAATCTCCAGGTGATGATTGAACACAAATTAAAAAATGTGCTAACCTATCCCATATAGATTCTTTCAATGAGGCCAGGGAAAATGCACCCGCAATGGGGACAAAGATGTCGTATTGTTCTCATCGAAATGGAGGGCCCAGCCTAGATATCACTATTCATTGGTATCTCCTTACTCTGTCATGAAGGCCATGCACATGATTCTCTATTAGGGTTAAGCCATCACTCTACTATAATCATTGCTACAAGCGTCTTTTGTTTAAGGAAACCATGTGTAACCCTCCTCATCTCCCCCTTGATCCGATCAAGTCTATGGGTTCTAAGGTGGATAGGGAAGGAGGTTAGGATCACATCTAGTAAATGGTATCCCTTTCAGTGGGTTCCTCTTGGCTACATATCGATCTTGGGTAGAGCCAATCCCAACACCCTAATTCTCAGTAATGTCAAAATAGTTCACATGTAAATTGATCATAAACTCAACCCAATGTTGTTGGAGAAATTATTGTGGAACATTTGTATTATTGTAGGGGGTTTTATCATAAACCATAAGCAAAATCTACATCTAGTTGTCTTTCCTTGGTTGGAAATTATACCCATCCATGCAGACACATGCCTTTGTAATATCTTGTTGTGAGTGTGTTTTGGGATCGGTGAACTATATAATTAGGCCTTGGTAATATTTAATGATTTTATCTCTTCCTTATAAATTTCGATCGAATGGTACTCTCACATCCTAGCTCTATACTCAGTCATGTTTTTCTACTGGAAATGTGCATGGTTAAGGGAATCAATTGAGCTCTCGGTTAAAATGGAAAAGGACAACAGAGATGGTTCCCCTATGTTTCTTAATTCTTGAGTGTACTCTCTCATTTGGTTTAGTTAATGGCTCAACTCATCACGTTTTTTATTTTTTGGGGGGTTTTGACTAGGTATAGTGTTTATATTTTCTTGTTCTTCTTGGGTTCCATCATATTCCATGTTAATGTTTTCTTCATAAATTGAATAGGTTTATAGTTTACAAATGAAAAAAAAAACCTTTTTTTACAAATTTGGAAACTACCTTTTTTGTAATCTAGGACCCACTATGGATTTGAACATGTGGCCTTCAATTTTACTGCGTATCATCATAATTAATCATTACCAATTTCTCTAACCCCCATCGGTACCAATTTGGAAACAATTAAAAAAATTATAAACAATAAAAAAAATCAATAGAAATACAAATAAGAGAATTAAATTACATATCCAATGCAATGAACACTCCCTTGATGGATTCCTTGGTGAAATTAGTGGGTGAGTGAGCTTCCTTTCTCTATGCACATGCGAGCCTCTCCTTTCCCTTTCAAAGATCATGTTTTTGTTTTGTTTGCAAATGACATGTTTGCAGATTTTTTTTTTAATTGTGTTTTGGTAGGCCCACATATGTGTTTTTGGGAACGAACGTGCTAGAGGCACACATACTCTAGAAACATGCATGCACTTAGGTTCAATACCGATCTTATCCATGTGTGCACACTGTTGGAGGTGCATGCACATTTGTCTTATTTTCTGCTAGCACGTCACGGGGGGTTCACTTAGTGAACTGGTTACATATCATGATCGTTCATAGGATATTGAAGAATATCCCTAATTTGACTAAATATTAGAAAATCTATCCTAAAATTGTATTACTGAACTCCCCTCCCAATATACCTTTCCAATTAAGAAAACCCCTAATTTCACCAGATAGTGTAGGAGATCACTTTTATCAACCCATTTTTATATCCCCTTTAATAGTATAGTTGTAATATCCCGAATCTTGTACCTAACACTTATGGGCATGAAACCCATTGATTATGATTTTACTTTGATGTTTATTTTGATATATTGGGTCAAAGACCCAACTACATATGAGATATGAAAACCTTTGTGTTGAGAAGGAAGCTCTGAAGCACATGAAAAGATAATTTGGAAGTATTGGGCATAAGCCTTGGATCCTTCCAAGTTGATGTTGAGCATGCGGCTTTGGAACATCGGATCCTTAGCTATTATATCCCTAGGTGTATCCTACAAGTACATCCTAGCATTAGTGTTGAGTGAGGAGCTCTAGAATTGCACTAAGTTTGTAACTCCCTATTATTAGCGTTGAGTATGGGCTTTGGATAAGCACTAGGAGTTACTTATAAGAATTAGTGATTTCGAGTGAAAACAACTCGAGTAAATTATTGATCTCATCTGACTTATTTATAGTGATTAAATGAAATATTGAATTTTTGTATCTCATCAAGTACTGAAGAACTACCATGTTATACGAGGGAATCCAACATGCAAGGATGTTTAGAGTTTCCTATCCTAGTAGACCTAACCACCTACCTGATGGGCTTAATGAAGAAAGTGTCATAAGTTTAGGGATCATACTATATGATACCTAAAGACAAGTGTTAACAAATAATAAATATGGTATTATATATTTTAAACATGGTATCTATAAAGAGTAAGCATAGTAATAATATTAAAAATATAAGAAATAAGTGAAGGCTCCATCTATTATTATTATTACTAAAATAAAATTAAATATTATAATACCTACTAAATTCCAATTAGGAACTAGTTAAAAGTTCTTAAGATAAATATTAAAAGTACATAAATTAAATAAAAGGGTTAAATCAAGAAATCAAAGGATTCTTGATTTAACTTCCCCTTTGACTCAAAAGTCTGTCTATAAAGTCCCAAGCCAAAGAGAGTCTTGGGGATCTCTTCCATATGATTAGAATCATATTCTTCCTATTTATTTCTCAAGAGATTTCTTGGAGAACATTTTCCTAAGAGGAAAAAGGAGAATTGATTCAGACCTAATATCCCAGTTAGGGAATCCTTACCTTAGAAGCTCTAAGCTACTTGCATGTTGGAACCAGATCAGGGTGGGGGGGGGGGGCAGATCCGGATAAGAATGGTTTCGGATCATGGTTTGGTGGAACGTGGTAGTTCCCAAGTGATTCAGTCATCTATACAGAGGTCAAATCTATTTGTGAATTGTTAATGCTGGCTAATTGAGTTCCAGGTTTTCATCCATCGGAATAGCTTCACCATACAGGTATGATATTCTTGATTTTTTTCCATTCCATTATCCATTATCATTTCTGATAGAATAATTATGGGTTTATGTTAAATTTCTAACCCTATGTCTACAATTTATTTCTGGTTTGGTATAGTTTATGTATTTTCTATGTACCCTAGGTAGAAATGTATTTCTGTCTAGAAGACATTCAAGGGTTTTATCCTTCAAATTGTATTCCTTTATTTTATTTTACATCTTAAACTGTATCTTCCTAAAACCTAGAATCTGCTCTAGAGTCTATAGAAGATGGGAAGGTTCCATCTATTATTATTATTACTAAAAGAAAATTAAATATTATAATACCTACAAAATTCCAATTAGGAACTAGTTAAAAGTTCCTAAGATAAATATTGAAAGTACCTAAATTAAATAAGAGGGTTAAATCAAGAACTCAAATGATTCTTGATTTAACTACCCCTTTGACAGAAAAGTCTGTCTATAAATTCCCAAGCCAAAGAGAGGCTTGGGGATCTCTTCCATCTAATTAGAATCATATTTTGCATGTTTATTTCTCAAGAGATTTATGGGAGAACATTTTCCTAAGAGGAAAAAGGAGAACTGATTCAGACCTGATATCCTAGTTATGGAAGCCTTACTTTAGGAGCTCTAATCTACTTACATGTTGGAACAAGATGAGGGGGAATCTAGATTAGAACCAGGAACGATTTCAGATCGTGGTTGGGTGGAACATGGCAGTTCCCAAGTGATTCGGTCATCTATACAGAGGTCAGATCTGTCTATGAATTGTTAATGATGGGTAATTGAGTGCGCAGGTTTTCAGCCATTGGAATAGCTTCAACATACAGGTATAAGGTTCTTCATGTTTTTCCATTCCATTATCCATTATAGTTTCTGATAGAATAATTAAGGGTTTATGTTAAATTTCTAACCCCATCTTTGCAATTTATTTCTTGTTTGGAATAGTTTATGTATTTTCTCTTAACCCCAGGTTGAAATGTATTTATGTCTGGAATACATTCAAGGGTTTTGTCCTTCAAATTGTATTCCTGCATTTTATTTTATAGCTTAAACTGTGTCATCCTAAAACCTATAAATTTATCTAAATAGAGTCAATATGTTTATTGTACCTATAGATTCTACTGGCAGATTTCATTTTTCTAGTAGAATTATATTTAGGAATAAACTCTTAATTCACGGTAAGCTATAAACAAAACACAAATATAAAATATAGTTAACTAAAGTATAGTAAACAAAACCCAATAAATAAATCATTTATATCACATTAAGTATAAACCAATTTGTATCCTATTTAAGAAATACGATAAACACAATATTCTATACTTAATAATAATCATCATTTCAAAGTAATAAAGTTAAAATAAAAACCCAGAGAAGACCTCTCAGGGTCTGTATATACTTCTAGCAAGAACCAAGTTTAAACAATCTATTTTCCCATTAACCAAATAAATACATTAAAACCATTCTATAGTCAAGATATCGAGACCACATAATGGTCCGCGATATATGATTTAATTAAACAATAATCCACCTTAAAACAAACCATATATTTAGTATACCATCTACATCCACAAAAACCACACGCATTAAATAAATTGCCAACGCAATGATCCCATTACATTCATAAAAAAATCAACCATATCGTTATATATACAGGAATAACTAAAATTAACCAATAGATCACAGGATCGATTCTTGTAGGCGTCATGCCCAAAACAAACCATTACATTTATAAACATTTGCATCCATAATGACCCAGGATCAAGTTTTGCTGATTCTTTCTATTCATAAGTCACCATATCAAATCCCGTAGGGTTTGTTACTATTTCTATCTCACGCTGTAGCATTTCCACTATTAAAACCATGCTACTATAGATACGTAGACCTTAATTCAATTACATCAAATCTCTACACAGAGGTTGAAAGACCCAAATAACCATACACCCTGTAACCCCGGCCCTCAGCCCTATACATAACAGAACCTTTAATAATTAATTCCAACACTACAACCCTGTAAACGTTATGAGAATAGCAACGGAACCCATTGAAGGGTTACATCCACAGTCAAAGACTCTTATACACAGAGTAACCATAACCACAAATTAAAATATAATAATAGCAATACATTCATCTAACTACACAATCGCAGTGTAAATGGTGGGAACACCATTTTCCTTCACAGCATGGATCCAAAGGCCAACAACATAGTACTGATTTCATATAAAGCACTAATTGTGAATCCACACAGTGAAACGAAAAAGACTTATAACCATGAAATCGACACAGTAATGTAAATGTTGTAGATCAATATAAACGTAATCATTATAAAATCCAATGAAGAACTACACAATTGTATCCCCTCGGTCTTGCACCATTGCAAGCAATGGTGCTACAACCATTACTCGGAACTTAACCAAAAATTACAATACGCATAATCTTTCAAGCCTTCCCAAGACACTTTTCTATACAATGTTCCCATTCATAAAACCCGAACACCTTAGTCCCGTCCCAAGGGAACTAAACCTCGACAAAACCCCAAGCCATTACACACATCCTTGATGCCTTACAATATCACTATACAGACAACCCCTTTCCCACAAATGAAACCATTAAAACCAAAACCCAACATTCACACCATGCCACGTTTTAAACTCTGTCATGACAACCATGCAAGAGGGGGAACAAGTTCTACAACTTGTACAGTGGGGCTTACCCATAATAGGGTATGGCATGGAATCCTAATGAACACTATCCATGACCCCGTCTCTTGAAACCCTGCACCTGTAAACATAGAATAAAACCACGATAAAGAGTATGATTTGAACCCAAACTGAACCAATGAAACAAATGTTTTTAAACCGGTGTGGAATACCTACCTTCCACCACAAGCCACCTTTCCAAGCTCCACTCCAACACACAACACAGAGGCAGAGCTCACATAGACGTGCTACAAATGATCCAAACCAATAAGTGATCCAAGCCCTAAGCTTGAGGCCCACGCATTTCAATGCACATTAATGTCGTCACCTTGGCATCCATCAACCAAATTTGAAACCCACATTGTATAGTTTATATCACCCTTCAAACATGGATCCATGTATTGTTCAAACATTCCATGTAAAATATACATTGAATAACATAGGTTTAGTCTTATTCCATGGCATATGAAATATGCCATGGAATGGCTAATTGTATGGTTTTAAATATTACATCAAGACCACATCAAAGCAGGAACCAAGTTATAACATATCAATACCATAGAAAACATGTACCCAGTAAATAATACATGTAGTAGTAATTATAACACTGACGTAAAGATCATAAAAGCAATAATGGAACCCATACAACATAGACTAGTAAGACACCCATCCGAATGCAAATATCAACTAATAGTAGCTATAGTAACGACTAGGATAGGACTATAAGTCCCTCATCACTCAAGCTAAGCATTAGTGACAGGAGGACAATATGACTTGTTCAACTTCTCAAAGCAGTTTTCGTCATCAAGTGTACTTGCATGAAACAAGAAAATAAATGCATTGGTTTGTAAGAACTAAGTAATCCCAATGTAACAAGTAGAAAATAGTTACCTCTTATGTGTTACAAGGGAAACTAGTCCCACCACTCCACCCCCTTTTCAATAACAACTTAAGTCAGAATTGTTTATACAACAATAATCAAATGTTATAAACAATGAGTATCCAATCAAACAGCTAACACACATTTAAATGCATAACCATAGATCAAGATAGAAATCAACATCATGACAACATAATTATTTCATTAATAATCACATCTAGAAATATGGAAGGAGGATGTAATAACAGCTTACGACTTTACAGCACTGTAAACAGAGTATGACACATTATGCAGAGTTAAATAATGTCCAGCTCAAATAGAAAATGATTAGCCAATTAAATTTTTTATTTTCAAATTTTGGGGACATTACAATAATGCTAATAATGATCCAACCAAGATTGTAGGAGTGACTGATCCATTTGTAGCATTGGATAGTGGAAGACCGAATGGAATAGTAATGGGGAAGACAAAATGCATAAAATGCAACCTAGTCAAGAGGTGAATCAGATTTATAGTCAAATGATGAGTGCAATGCTTAGAAAAAATAATAATTGTAGATTTTTCACACCATATCCTTCCAATATACCAACTCTATATCATGTAATTACAAGTATAGCCATAGAGAGCTCATGTTTTATGTAAGCTTAATAATTTAAACTTGATAAAAATGAAAAATTGAAACATTTTGTGCATGGACTTCCCCACCTTCTTAAGAAAAAAACATCATTGATGTTTGAACCCAAATGAACATAGAAAAAATTCTCTTACTTTCCAATAACACCATATGATCATGCACATAACTAGGATTTGGGTCATTCACAAGCCTGCAATCAATTGCCTCCACTTCATCTACATTTATTCCTTCAATCAAGGGAATTAAGAACATTTTATGACCTTTTTCTTGCATTATATCTAGTTTTTTTATCTTTACATGAGAGGGAAAACATCTCCATTGTTAAGTTTCAAGCATGAAATAATTATAAAGGTACACAGATGGTGAAATGTATATGACACCATTTCATGGTAACGATAAAACATAGGGTATGCGAATACGGATTTAGATTTTCGCCTATGTTCATGTCAATTCCAATACAATATTAAGGTAGATGTCTTCCATATAATAATTGAAATTATAGTTATGAATGTATCAAATCTAAATCAATCTGAAAACTATTCATAATTGGGAATGTCAAAATGTTAAAGATGAATACAAAATTTTGAAAGAAATAATTAGTCAAGAAAGATTGATGTAACTTTTCTTGGTTCCAGCGAACTAAGAAAGATTGATCTCACTTTTCTTGGTGTCATGAAGAAATGTTTTATTGAATCTTAATACCCACCTTAACCCTAAACTAAAAAATCAACAATTGGATCTTTTAATAGAATGCCTACAAAAAATACAATACGATTGTTCAACTCTATAACTCCCAATTAGCTACATCTCTTAACTTTGGATTTGATAAGGAACCAAGTTCATATTCAAGCATATTGACTATGGTCATAGGTTGAAATGTGACTTCTATATAGAAAATAAACACACTTTGGAAATTGGCCTCTTGCAGAACAATATAAGATATAATGTTACAAGACTTCCTTAGTTTTAACACTAGCAAACTAAACCTCAATTATGGAGAAAGTGTGAAATATTGCATACATATTCATAACAAGTGGAAGCACTAACCTTTTGGAAATCAATCAATACCAATTTAAAAAGAATGCCAATAAGACTGTAGGTGAAATCCTAGAGATCCAACAAAAGTTAATTAAAAGAAGTTGATGGTATAGAAATTAGTAAGATATAAGGAATGAAGAGAAAATTTCCTAATAAGAGGTTTTAACTTAAAGATGAATAAAAATATAACATAAAGTGAAACCAAGCCTAAATGAGCTATTAAATGAGGATTTCTTAAGGCCAATAATCCAAAGAGTCTTCCATTCATATTATCATGAGTACCCTATTATCATATTTATGCATAACTTAGGATCATAAGCAATATCAAATAAAAATGGAGGTTCTGTAAGTTTTAGGTGGGTATTAACTGAGCCCGTGATTTGGAGGTATGAATCCATCCCATGATTTGGAGTTTATTTCTTATCCCACCCAAATAAAATAACCCCCAATATTTATATTATTATGAAAAATTAAAACCCCCCTTGCCCCTTAATATATGGAAATATATTTTTAATTTTTTTAAGAGTATTCAAACCCTCAATATGAATGGACGTGATATCATATTACTTCACTAGTGAATCCCTCGTGTAGCACATCGTTGTTGCAACTTTTTTGGGGAGCATATTTGTACACGAACCTGGTCCAAGCTGAATTAGAAATGAAAATAACTTTAATTATATTTTAAAAATATCATGTCAATAACACAATAATGACCATACACATATAGTGTGAATGTATGTGTGTCTAAAGCTTCTTATAAATAAAATCAATTCATGAAAATGATCTTGGTCTACATTAAATATGAAATTATAGATTACAAGGGAAAAATTGTGCTTTGGGATATTACTACTTTTCTTAGCATTCCTTAGGCATTATACCAAGTTCACAAAAATTAGTGATAGTAAATTTCACCATTACATATAATGGATACCACCAATTATATCAACATCTTTCAACAATCTCTTCAAAACATTTAACTACACACATAAATTTAACACCTACTTTTTTCACTACTTTGCACTAAACATGAATCACCACTTTAACATTGTCAATTTTAATCTTTTATATATATGGTCATGATTATGTTTATCTATTTTCCATTAAATATCCATTACCACTATGAAATATCTTCAAAATATTTAACCACACATATAATATAACGCCTACTTTTTTTTACTACTTTGCACTAAACATGCCTCACCACTTTGACATTGTCAAATTTGATATTTTATATTAATGACTATGATTATGTTTATCTATTTTTCATTAAATATCCATTACCACTTTTACATGGAGTTGTCTAAGAATTTTCTAGCGGGTTTTGGTCATGACCCAATAGTTTTGTTTTATAAAATCCAAATTTTGAAGTGGTCAAATTGTGTTTTTCAATCTATAAATAGATTCAACATAGTCAAATAATCCTTGCTCCCATGCCACCTAGATTATAAAATTTGCATAGCTGATATACAGAAAAAATACAATGAAAAAAGGTTTAAAAAGTAGAATATTTATACTACAACATTTGACATGGTGGATTTTGATGTTTTTTTTATAAATATTCATTATTTTGTCTCACTCTCCAAGATCATTAACTAGCTAACACTACATTGAGTCAATAGTTAATTTTGATCTATACTATAAGTGCCCATGGTTATTTTTAATCTATAAAACTCCTTGTTTATAGGAAAAAAAGACACATTTTATACAATAATGCAACTTACTAAACTTTACAAAAATGTACATACCTCTCCAATTTGAATTGATAACCTCCTATAAGAAAACAATTAACAATTTACAAAATAGTCTAACTTAAAAGTTGTTGAACTTAAAATAGTTTAAATATATTTTTCTTTCTAACCATACAATGTAGAATACGACTTTCAAGTCTTTTGGATACCTAAAACAAGGTTTCGAGACTATTTAATTTTTTTTCTTTAAAGTTAAAAGTTGTTTTTAAGTATTTGAAAAATAAATAATAAATTTAAAATATAAAAAGAATTTAGCTTTTAATTTAAAATACTAAAAATAAATAAGAAAATTAAAATTAATAATAATAATAATTTTAAGATGATACTTACTATAAATATAAATTCGATGAATAAAGCTCCTTGTTTATGGGGCAAAGAAAATTTGGTGAACAAGATTAATGGGACAAGGAGCCTTTACTATCGTGAATTTTTTTATTATAGTTGAATAAAAAATAAACAACCATTGACATGATTGTATTTAGTAACCCTTAAGACTCTCATGAAATCTTTAAGGAATTAAATCTTGACTTGACAAAAATGATAGTCCATCCCAAAATTAGAAGGTATAGGTAAAAGTTTATAGCCATAATAAATATATTGATAGTTTGACCGATTTAGGGATCAATTTAGGGATTCATTAGAGAACCTGAGTGGGCCTTATGAACATGTGTTATCTCATTGGAGGTAGCAGGTTCAAAACCCGCTCGGGGTAGGGTTGTTAATTGGTCCATGGTGACAAGGCTCTAAGGGTAGGCCATCCGTGTGGGCTTGGTGATTTTTGGCTCGACTAAGTCACAAGTTACTGGTATATCTAGCTTGGGGCTATGAGACCTCGAGTTCAAATTTAAGGATTCCTTACCTGTCATTTATGTTAGAGCTATATGAGACCTGGGGTTTTTTGTTAAGGCTATATGAGGCCTTGGGTCCAAATTTTAGGAATTCATTATCTGCAATTTTTTGTTAGAGCCTCAGCTTCAGATTTAGGGATTCATTATCAGTGATTTTTGTTAGGCTATGTGAAACCTGGGGTTAATATTTAAGGATTCATTATCTGCAATTTTGGTTAAAGCTATATGAGACGAGGGGATTTTTGTTAGGGCTATATGAGACCTCGGGTTCAAGGATTCATTATCTACAATTTTTGTTAAAGCTATTTGAGACCTGGGTTTTCTTTGTTAACGTCGGGTTCAGATTTAGGGATTCATTTTTTTTTTATTCATTATCTACATTTTTTTTTATATGAGACCTGGGGAACTGGGGTTCAGATTTAGGGATTCATGATCTGTAATTTTTGTGAGGGCTAAGATTTATTATAAGATGTCCATGGAGATGGAGGACTTGGATGGCCAAGAAACCCAAGAATTGAGTAATGACATAACATCCAAACAAGTTCAAAACGATCGAGGAAGTCACCAACGCAATGTTGATAGCTGTGAAGATCCACCAAGCTCAACAGATCTAGCTTTTAAGAAGTGATTCCATGATCGATCAATAGAATGCCCAATTAATCGCTTCCCTGAGGCAATTCTGCAAGATATTCTATCTCGGCTATCCATCTTCTATCTTTTGAGTGCTAGGAAAATGTGCGTTGCTTGGCACTACATCGTTTCATCCTGCAATATATTCCAGTAGTCATACGAAAAACAAAACACAAGGAGTCATGCATTGTTCTCAGCAACCCTCGGAGAATCCTCGTAATGTTGGCCTCTTCCACATCAAATCCAAAGAGTGGTTCTTTTTGAAGGTGGGGTGTCAGTATAGGGCCATGGGAAAGAGCTAACCACCCCGTTGTAGCCTCTTTAAAAGGGTGCCAACAGGGTATTTCCATGGAGAAACCATGTCACATGGGTCAAGATGGTATGCCATGGGCCATGGCTCAAGCCTGGTACCATGCAGGTACTAAGAAACCATTGAGATCGGTTTTACCCATGATATCATCTATTGACATTTTATGTGTTTCATTTTTTGAGGTAGTCTGCACAAAAACGTTGCCACGCCTGTAAAGCTTCATGGTTTTAAATTTGAAATTCTGTCGCTAGCTCCATTCCTCGATTTTCACCACTCAAAATTGTAAATGTGGTTTGATTTTGCAATGGATTTTGTTTGTTGCACATAGAAATCTATTAGTTTCTCACCCCCCTTGAGATAGATTCCATGATTCACCAACGCCTGCAGATGCAGGATCTTCCAAACAAGCTTATTCCTTGTGTTTTTCCTGAAACGGTTTCCCTGGCCATAGGAGCCAGAGTAGTTACAGATTGAGAAAAGGGGTAAGGTATTTGTATAGATCTAGAGTGAGACCCAGATCAGTAATTCTCCATCAAATGCGTGTAATAGAATATGGAAACGTCCTAGTAACGTGTAGACTTGCAGTGCTTAACACTAATATATCATTGTATTCTGAACGGTATGTTTAGGTAATTTTCAACAGTTTTCGATGATAACTTGGATTCACATGTTTTCAAATAAATCTCTTGAAATTCTCTTAAGACTGCGCAAATAAGTACAAACTGCTTTGGTCCGCTGAAATTTACCGCTACACAAAATAAGGGTAGATCTTTGAACTTGTATCAGATCGTGACTTGGGATGCTTATGAGGAATGATTTTTTTCGCTTGTGATGGTTATTAAATTTGATTTTTAAAAGGCTGTGTGAAATATTTCATCAAACTTTCTTTGCATTTTTAAATAAGAAACCAAACTTAACTTTTATTTGTTTACCTGCACATAATCTTAAATGGTCAATAATGCAGTAGCAACAAAATGTGGAAGGGCTCCAAATCATTTAAATGACAGATATATAGATTAAGCAAACCAATGAAGCACTAAACCCTAAAGCTATATGTAAACAACACTGAACCAAATGAGAATCACT
>LPNX010720412.1:120438-122962 GCA_001517045.1 Pseudotsuga menziesii | reverse complement strand
GGATACATGTTTTATACCTTGTAAGAAAATAAGGTTATTTTATAATTTTGTAGAAAGGTTTGTCAAATAATGTTTTAATGTGTGTAAAGATGGTAAAATTTTAAGGACTTAAAATACTTCATCCTTCATATAATAAATGTCACCTTAAAAACTTGAGATATTGAAGAGGTTGACATACACATTGCTGAAAATAAGGTTGATAAATGAATAACTAAACCCCTAGATCTGGAGGTGAATTCCCAAATGTGCACCAAGTTTATGGTAATGACTCATGTTGGTTAATAAATCTACTGGGTTTCTTTGAAGGAGGCCTATTCCAAGAGAAAAAGGGCCTGATTACATTCTTACAGGCCACTATTAATACAAAAAAATGTTTCCATAATCAATTTGAAGCTATGTTGCACCCACAAAGAATTTGGTGGTCTTTATATTGTAAAAAACCCACATGGAAGCACAAGCGATTTGGTCAATTTAAGGAAGACAATACACCATAAATTTCCTTCTTAGATATAGGTTCATCCAACTTTTAATGCTTGAAATGATGTTGTGGTAGGTGACTTCTATTCAAGGCTTATTTCTTACAACTTCTCATGTTAAAATTATTGAACGCTTTGTTATCTAGATATTTTGCAAGGATTCAATACATTAACCCAAACTTCAATGTGTCAATCAACAATTCACTTTTCTGTCAATAATAGGTGTAATGCTATGATGTCAAATAGCTCTAGCCAAACAACCTATTTAAAAATAAAGGAAGGATTTAGCAAAGTTATAGGAATACTTCAAGCCCGGGGTGGGGAAATAAAAGAATGCAGAGTACTTTGTTTCTGGTTTTTCTAGCTTATAATTCTTGGATCACACTAAGACTCTCCCCTTCGATTCACAATCCAGAAGTCCATAACTCTTGCAACGATAGGTAAGTCGATGATTTTCCTTTTTTAACTCTTCCAAAATGTGTTCCCTATCTTCCTCACTTGAATCATAGAAAAGATTGAATAATTTATTTCAGCTGGGAAGATCGACAAACTTCTTTCTTTGAAATTAATTATTCACATGGAGGAATCACATTCTATAGTAGAGATTCTGTTTAAATTTAAAAAAAAAAATGTTTCCATAAAACAAGATTTTGGTCCTTCATTTCGGTTAAGAATCGTCAATTGCCATTTTCCCAAAAACACCCATTCACGCAATGAGCTAGTGCTCTATGCTAACTTTTAAATTCAAAGGTATAGTCCCAAAAATTCACAAGATTTTGGTGCAGTTAATTCTTAATCAAACACTTCCAGCAACTAAAATGTTGTCACTTGGATATTTACAATGCAAAACAAAATCCAAAACTCCTAATTTATTATTACTAACCTAAATAACTGAAAATTTAGTTAAGGGATCCCACTTCTTTTAGTAACAAGTAAGATTTTTGACTTCCACGAAGCCAACTTATTGATTTTCCCACCTAGTTGTCATGATTCCCCTACATCAGACTCCCAGGGAACAAAATTTATGAGCTGCTATTTATGGAAATTTCCACAGCATTGTTACTTGCAACAAAATTTCAATAAGCATCCCAATAGATATTTCTACAAGATTATTTTTCCACAAATATAAAAATTAACCCTATAAATTCTTCCTTTGCCTCTTAAGAAATTTCCTCTTCCTCTTGCACCATCTTCTTTCGATGACTTTTTTGGTTGGGGGAGAGAAAGAGATAAATATCGGGGTAGGGGGGGTTGGGGTTTAGGGAGGTTAGAGAGAAGGAGGGGTATAGTGTGGGGGAAGAGAGAGAGAGAGAGAGAGAGAGAGAGAGAGAGAGAGATCAGTGAGGGTTGCTAAGTGGTAGGGGGGAGGTGGATTAGGAGAGAGAGGATACTAGAGAAGCACATTTGTATATATGGAAGTGCTTTCGTATATATGAAATATCTTCCATATATAAGCGCAGATATATGGAAGCACTTTCGTATATGTGCACAAGTACACAAGCACAATGCATATACAAAAGCGCTTTCGTACATTTATGCATATACAAAAGTGCTTTCAAATATATGCACATGCATATACGGACATGCACATATACAAAAGCACTTCTCTACTAATATATCTCTCTACTACTCTCTCTCTCTCCTAATCCCCCTCCCCCTACCACTTACCACCCCTCCTCAATCTCTCTCTCTCTCTCTCTCTCTATTCCCACACTATACCCCACTACAATATACACACTACACTACTTGTGTGCATATATGGAAACACGTTTGTATATGTGTTGCGCTTTCTGTATATGCGCGTGCATATACATAAGCGCTTACATATATTTTCACTTTTCGTATATGCACATGCATATACGAAAGAACACCCATATATAAGTGTTTATGTATATGTGCGCTATCTGTTAATGTGTATGCATATACAAATGTGTTTTCGTTTATGCATGTGCATATACAAATGCACTTTCATATATGCATGTGCATATACAAAGAATGTCTATATATGCACGGTTATATATGGAATCACTTTTGTATATGTGCATGCA
>LPNX010720412.1:10438-112938 GCA_001517045.1 Pseudotsuga menziesii | reverse complement strand
CCTTAGCTGTGCAAATACCTTCTTAAATGCTCCAAAATTCTATTAGAGTAAAACACGCACGCGTTTTATGTATCCAAAACGTGCCCCTGTTTTTGTTAACAATAACGTGTGCACGTTTCTTTTTAGTATAAACGATTGCAGCCCCTGTCCGAGAAACATTCTAACACGTTTCACACAGGTTTGACAGTCTGTGCACAATTTCAAGTTACATAATAGTATTTGAACATTCTCTTCTTCACAATATTATCACACAAAATTGTTTTGTGAATCAAGCATCTCCGCCACCTGGAATGTAAAAGTCCTAGCATGGTACGCAGGTTGTTCGGTTGTAATCAGTGCTTGTATGTGTGTGTTCCCATGTTGGAGATGATGAGGTCACAAGGAACTTAATGTGCACTTGAGCAGTTCTCACATAGTGGAAGATGCAAATTGTCTTGGTGACTTGAAAGATAATGGAATGCTCCTATGTTGATAGAACATAGGTTGACCATAGAGAGACATAATGCAATTGTTGTATATTATCATTGTATATTGGTATATCCCCATCATATATTTGTTTCCCTCTTTTTGGTATGTCATCATTGTGTATGGTCACTGAGGTAAACCCTCTGTTGTAAGTCGAGGCAATAGTCCCTAGGTTAAATAAAGGAAAATGTACTTGTGAGTATTCTTAGGTAGCTCATCACCAAAGAGGTAACCTGGCCGACCTAGTTAGTTGAGTTAGTAACTCAACAAAAGAATATAAATAGGGAGGCACCCTCCTCATTTGACACACACTCACTTTCTCTCTCATGTGCGCCTTAGGATAGAGAAGAAGAGAAGGAAAGAGAGAGAGCTGCAGAAGACATCTTGTCCTTGGGTTTTTTCATCTTGTGATCTTGTCTTAGTGACGAAACTATTTTGAGGAAGTTTGCAGAGTTTTCTCTTTTATGGTTTTACCGATGAAAATATTTGTGTCTTGTGTCTCTTGTGTATCTTAAGTATCTTGATGTGCTTGTTATTCTTTTAGATAAATATCCTAAGTGAATAAACTTAGAAAAACTAACAGTTTAAACAATAAAAAACTTCCATTTGGATGAGTGATATGTGTCCATTCAAGGACACTACTCTCAAATGGAGGGAATTCCTGTTATAGAGGCATGACCATGTTAAATATTCCTCTTTTTCCTAGCAATGTTCCTTCTTATTCAACCATATTAATGTTGATGTCGATGATGATGTTGATGTTGATGTCAAATAGAGTTTTATTATAAGTACTTAAATATACAATATAAAAAGTAAAACAAATCAACTCATAAAAAACTTGGAGCCAAGCATAAACTGTAAAATGTAATGATTTAACTGTTTTTAATCAAACATTATCAATGATCATCCATGTAACAACAACTCTGCCAACCAATCTACATCACCCTTTTTAACAAGAATTTCCCATGATTTCAACCAACAAGGCATAATACATTAGGGGTGCTTTCATGACTAATGCTCTAGAGTTACAAAATCTTCGAATGCAATATTCCCACTGAATTTTTTTGATAAACTAATTTGGGCCTTGTTGCTACAATTCAAATTTTTTTATTTCCACTGAATTTTTTTTACAAACTAATTTGGGCCTTGTTGCCACAATTCAAATTTTTTTTTGACAAACTAATTTGGGCCTTGTTAAGACGATTCGATTCTTTTGAAGAAAGAGATGCACACACAAAAATATTTGAAATTGATGCAACTTGGCTATGTGGTGACAATTGTCAGTTTCCATCCCAGCAAAGTGAAAAAACCCAGGTGGCTTGATTGAAAACCATTGAAAATTCATCATGCATAGGCAGAGGTCTACCTGGACGGTATAACATATCTGCATGAAACGCTACACAAGTGGCGCCGAGTTATACAACGTCTTTGGGATCAAAAAGACCGTAGGCAACACGGCACAAAAGAAAGAATAATGCGGGTAACCATAGGCGATGGCCAGTGCACTTGGAAAGGAGGAGGTGTGAAGGGGAAACACGTAACTGGATTTTGGCAACAAGACACTGACACATACACAGAAAACACATAGTGGTCACGATGAAATGAAATCAAACGAACTACAAGCGTTTAGCTCAGCCTGGATTTGCAATATATCAAGTTATTCAAACCATTCACCTTTTCGCAAATTTCATACCCACTCTCCTATGGATAATATTTTGATACATTATGGAAGAGCTTTAGTGCTACCTGGAATTCTTGTGCTCTAGTTTAGACAGTATTATAGAGTGCCACCATTGCTGCGTTTTAATGCCTTCGCATGGAGTCACGGCCGCAGAGCACAAGAACGTTTGCGCATAACAAACAGAGACTTACAGAACCTTCAAACCAGAAGTTTAAGTTGGGAATGACATTACCTCAGTTCGTTGAGTACCTTAAGCTGAAGAACTCATCCAGGCTCTGCTTGTGAAAACAACTGAAGTTTTTGGCACCTCCCATTCAAAATTAGTAGTTGAATCGAAATGCCTGTTGTATATGTAAAAATGATGTTCTGGGCCAAGCTCATGCCAAGCTATTGTATCTGTAAACACGTTTACACCTCCATGCGCGCCAAACTCATGGTCTTGGTCTGGATCAACCCATTTCTTGACGATTTTCTTACAGTATCGACGATCTACTAATTCCTCATATGGTCGTTTGCATGGAAGCACTGACAGCTCCATTGTTATGAATTCATTCCTACAAAAATCCAAATATATGAGATCGTTCTAAGTAAATTGTGCATTTCTACTAAATTGTGCCAGGATAAATCGCAGGTGATTGGAACCAAATCGTAGGTTTGTTCGACTGCTATAAGCTTCAGGATTGGTGAAAATCACAGGTGATCAGAAATATGGCGTGATAATTCGTTACTACGTTATAGGATCTTAAGGATGAACAAAGAGGGGACTTAGTTGGTGATCCAGCCCCTTTATGTGGGGAATCAATGCACAAGACAATAAAGAGTTGTGTTTGCATTTCGGCATTTTCTAGGATACAAGACCTTCTCCTAAAGTTGCAATGACCTATTGAATGCATTCTGAGTAATTCTTAAAACAGGAATTGGGCAATGGGGGCCTTCTGCAATGAATTTGTTGGGTAGCATAAATCCTTTGCTTTTTCTTGTACTTTAAACCCCAATTTGGGGCTTTCAGACGCAATCACTGGGACTTCATAGGCATCAATTTTTGAAAAATCAGAATATATTTACCTATTCCTTTTGATCCGAGAAGGGAAAACTAGCAAAAAATATACATTCGTAAGAGGATTCTGGCTGTAAAACAATATAGCTAGGTTGAAGAAAGGGAGGGTGTTAAGGCGCAAAGACTAAGGGAGTGCTTGTTAATTCCCCTAAACCTTGAATGATCCCTTAGCTATGCAACTACCTTCTTAGCTATGCAACTACCTTCTGAAATGCTCCAAAATTCGCAAGTACCTTCTTAAATGCTCCAAAATTCTATTAGAGTAAAATGCGCACGCGTTTTATGTATCCAAAAACGTGCCTCGTTTTTGTTAACAATAACGCATGCACGTTTCTTCTTACTATAAACAATTGTAGTCCCTGTCCGAAAAACATTCTAACACATTTCACATAGGTTTGACAGTCTCAGCACAATTTCAAGTTACAGAACAGTATTTGAACATTCTCTTCTTCACAATATTATCACACAAAATTGTTTTGTGAATCAAGCATCTCCACCACCTGGAATGTAAAATTCCTAGCATGGTACGCAGGTTGTTCGGTTGTAATCAGTCTTTGTATGTGTGTGTTCCCATGTTGGAGATGAGGAGGTCACAAGGCACTTAATGTGCACTTGAGCAGTTCTCACATAGTGGAAGATGCAAGTTGTCTTGGTGACTTGAAAGATAATGGAATGCTCCTATGTTGATAGAACGTAGGTTGACCGTAGAGAGACGTAATGCACTTGTTGTATATTATCATTGTATATTGGTATATCCCCATTAGAGATTGGTTTCCCTCTTTTTGGTATGTCATCATTGTGTATGGTCATTGAGGTAAACCCTCTGTTGTAAGTCGGGGCAAGAGTCCCTAGGTTAAATAAAGGAAAATGTACTTGTGAGTATTCTTAGGTAGTTCATCACTAAAGAGGTAACCTGACCAACCTAGTTAGTTGAGTTAGTAACTCACAAAAGAATATAAATAGGGAGGCACCCTCCTCATTTGACACACACTCACTTTCTCTCTCAAGTGCGCCTTAGGATAGAGAGGAAAAAAAGGAAAGAGAGAAAGCTGCAGAAGACATCTTGTCCTTGGGTTTTTCCATCTTGTGATCTTGTCTTAGTGACGAAACTATTTTGAGGAAGTTTGTGGGGTTTTATCCTTTATGGTTTCACCGAAGAAATATTTGTTTCTTGTGTCTCTTGTGTATCTTAAGTATCTTGATGTGCTTGTAATTCTTTTAGATAAATATCCTAAGTGAATTAACTTAGAAAAACTAATAGTTTAAACAATAAAAAACTTCCATTTGGATGAGCGATATGTGTCCATTCAAGGACACTACTCTCAAATGGATGGAATTCCTGTTATAGCAGCATGACCATGTTAAATATTCCTCTTTTTACTAGAGGTGTTCCTTCTTATTCAACCATTTTAAATTTCAAACCCAAAAGGCATGGATCTTTATGCATCGATTCACATACCATTCAACTGACAACTATGAATGCAAGTGTACATGAGACGTAACACAAGAAGGTTTTAGAGACGTCTAGGATAAGTAGTTGATGACAAAGGGATGGAAGTCAAAGAATGATATGCAAGACATCACTATTGGCATCCTTTTCAAAAATATTACACACTTATCCATGCTCCAATTGTAATCTTCAAAATAATCAAACTTTTTCAATGCTAATTCAATAATGTTATCTAAGAATGTAGTTAATATGAAATCTAAATCACGTTCATGAAGGTAGTATTCCATCTCAAGGTTCCAATCTAGAAAAGATCATTATTGTGGATCTCTTAAAAAGAATAGGGCACACAAGCTTGGATACTATAGGTCTTCTTGTGGTTGCCACTCTTTTGGAAATATTCGAAAATGTTTTTAACCCCCGAGAAGATGTCTTGTTCTAATGCATGAGCTTCAACTTGTTCAAATTTTTCTCCTCAATTATCTCCTACGATGCTTAGTAGAGGATGTGTGGGAAATGAGTGCATCATCCATAAATCATGATGAAAATTGCTAGTTTCATTGACAACAATAAATATACAACCTATAAAAATTAAAATTATCATATACTATCTAATCACATAACTTAAACATAACATTAAACTTATTAACATATAACTTAAGCATAAACAAAGTACAATAACAAATTTATGCACTAAATTGGATTAAGTAAATCACTACTTAGCTAATTCAATAATATAAGGAAGCAAATAAATGTACAAACACTTATTCTAAGAGAGGCATCAATATACAAATACTTAGATATAAGAAGTATACAATCCAATTTCTCAAATTTTAATATAAACTAATGAAATTACATTAAACACATAATTATAATATTCAAATATTAAACACCTTAGTATGATTTCATTATTTTCAATATAATAAATTTTTAAAATATAATAAAAATGTGATGTTATATGTTTTAAAAATATAATAAAAAATATAGTATTAATAAGTTTTAAAAATATAATAAGTAAAATGTAATGTTGTAGAAGTTTACTAAAATTGAATAAAATATCACAATATATATTAGAGTTTTATTAAAGGATGAGGTGGAGGTGGATGATCCTATGTGTAAAAGTTAAAGATAGAAGTAAAAATTTTGTTAGTAAATTATTTTTTTTACCTTAAATATTTTATAAGATATTTTACATTTTTATAAAAGTGAAAAATAAATGTTTTTTTTATGATAAAGGTATACTTTATATTAATAAGAATTTACTATTTGATTGAATAGGATAATCAAATGATTAATTGCCATTTATGTATTTATCTTGTTTATTGTTCTGAACCATAAAAATGTTAAACTTAAAAGGGTTTTCATCTTTAAAAGAAGTAACTATCTTAAACTTAAGAAGGTTTTGATTTACTAAAGTACTTTGGATTTATTTATATGAAGTTTCAAAACATAGTTCAAAATTTCATGAACTTTGCTTATGTTTTTTTAATTTCATAAAAAATGTTAAATTTAAAAGGGTTTTATCTAAAAGAGTAATTATCTTAAAATTAAGAGGGTTTTGATATACAAAAGTACTCCTAATTTCCCCATTTATTTTTTAGTATGTTTTAAAACATAGCTCAAAGTTTTATTGATTTTAAATGAACTTTCTTTATATTTTTTTATTCAAAGAAATTACTTAATGTTTTCTTGATTTCAAATAAGTTAGCTATATTTTTTCTTAGACTTTTATACTACTTAATAACTCTTTCTTATGCCACATTTGATCTTGTTACAATATTTACTTTGTCTTGCTCATGATAATTCTTACTCAATTTCTTATTTATAAACTTTGGTTTGTTGAGTCCCTTTGAAATTTTGGTTTCAATAAAAAGTTTCCATGTAAATCATAATAATAGTAAAATTATATTATAGTAACCAAATCTTCTTTGTATTGATAAATTTCATAAAAATTTAGTATATAAATTTGATAGAAATCTAATATAAATTTAAGTAACAAATAGAGTTTTATTATAAGTACTTAAATATACAATATAAAAAGTAAAACAAATCAACTCATAAAAAACTTGGAACCAAGCATAAACTGTAAAATGTAGTGATCTAACTGTTTTTAATCAAACATTATCAATGATCATCCATGTAACAACAACTCTGCAAACCAATCTACATCACCCTTTTTAAGAAGAATTTCCCATGATTTCAACCAACAAGGCATAATACAATAGGGGTGCTTTCATGACTAATGCTCTCAACTTGGAAAATATTCCAATACAATATTCCCGCTGAATCTTTTTGATAAACTAATTTCGGCCTTGTTGCTACAATTCAAATTTTTTTATTTCCACTGAATTTTGTTTGACAAACTAATTTGGGCCTTGTTGCCACATCTCAATTTTTTTTTTACAAACTAATTTGGCCCTGGTTAAGAAGAATTGCAATTCTTTTGAAGAAAGAGATGCACACACTAAAATATTTGAAATTGGCGCAACTTGGCTATGTGGTCACAATTATCAGTTTCCATCCCACCAAAGTGAAACAACCCACGTGGCTTGATTGAAAACCATTGCAAAAATCAGAATATATTTACCTATTCCTTTTGATCCGAGAAGGGAAAACTATCACAAAATATACACTGGTAAGAGGATTCTGGCCGTCATGGTTGAAACGAATGCAACATCCACTAGCTATCAGCTAGCCCAAGAACCCGCAAACACCATCAATCTGCTTGCCCAAAAATGTAGCGTCCACATATTGAAAATTTTGAAATAGCATCGAGACAAATAGGAGGGAAATGCACCTCAATTTGAATTTGAATCTGTAAAACAACCACGCATTGAATGTGTCTCATAGATAGCCATCCCATCAAATCAAATTGAATGATGCAATTGTCGAATATAGCTAGTCAGTGATTCTTAAAAACATGTAAATCACCGATCGGCCGCATGTGTCATACTGGATTTGATTTACGGAGTAAGCTACCGACGCGACGATTTTGCCTGGTGGCAATCGTCGCCCCGGCGCTCCGACCACCGGACCGGCCAATCTCTCCGTTGTCGGCACCCCATGGTTCTCCAAAACTCCATTCGACATCGTGCGCGGTCTATTGTCACCGTTAACCCCATCATCCATCGCCCGTCTCCCTTTCTCCACGTCCGTCATCTTTCCCAATTCAAACAAAACTCCCGCGGATTGCCGGTCCTCTGCTATACTTTCAAAATCTCAGGTGATATCTTCCACTGGGTGCAGATTGTTTTCCCATTGATAAAAACGGAGGTTTTGCTTGGTACTGTGACGGACATGCATCTATCGAGACATAGCGTCCTCCAAAAATTGAAATGCCAGAGTTCTCCAAAGAAACCCTGTTTCGGTGATTTGATCCCGCGACTTCTCTGTCACAGATCGATGATGATAGTGCGATCTGCTTGTGCCATTTCCTGTTCTTCAAGTGAGGAAGGCGTGGTGGAGATGATCTCGAGGGCAGAAAGAAAGAAGAAGCCTTGGTGGGCTCCTCTTTTCGATATCATCAGTGAGCCAGAGCCATCAATTTTCTCTAATTCTGCTTCCTCATTGTCTTCAATGGAAGCTGAAGCTATAGATGAAACAAGAAATGATGCAAACCCTAGCATTCCAGATTTCAATGTACTTGTTCTCGTTACAGTCCTCAGTCAATGAATACTCTTTTAGCAGACATGAGGACAATAGGATCGATTATTGTTATAGAACTGCTGATTCTGGTGAGCCTGTCTACTGTTTCTGCGTATACACCACACCTATCTCGAAACGACTTTCCTCCGGGCTTCATTTTTGGTGTTGCTCCTTCGGATTATCAGGTCTCTGTCTACTTCATCCTTCATATTTTATATATATATTCCTTCATTCATGTGATTATGAGTGGGACATGCCCAGGTCCCATTTCATAGGGTAGGATTTAATATGAAAAATTCAACAATGGGTTTTCTGCAGTATGAAGGCGCTGCAGCAGAAGATGGTCGGAAGCCAAGCATTTTCGACAATTTTACTCATACTGAAGGTATGTTTCAGCACGCACATTTCATTTGCATTGTATCCAGTTCCCTACTTTACTTTGGAATTTTAAGGCCAAGACAGGACATGAGCTGTTGTTTGTTTTTCAATTGTATGCCAGGGGCTACTGTGGATGGAGGTAATGGAGATGTAGCTGTTGATCAATACCATCATTACAAGGTATTACAACTTTTCAAATCTCAGAACAATAGATGTCACATGCACAAATTTCCATATACATTTGCTACTTGTAAATTTGTAATACATTCTGAATCTCTGGGTGCATATCGAATCCCAGTATTTCTTCTTTTAAACTTGGATCAATAGTTAAAATCGTAGATGATTTGGGTATCAATCTGATGGAAAATTTAATATGGGTTTTGAAGGAAGATATTGGTCTAATGTCTGCCATGGGAGTAGATGCGTATAGATTTTCAGTCTCTTGGCCCAGGCTTATTCCTGGTATATTTCTAATAGAGGCTTGGCTTGATGTTTAGTCCTGAGAATTTAATAAACATTTGAAGGACAATGGTAGGAAATAATTATTTCACATATATTGATGCAGATGGTAAAGGACCCATCAACCCAAAAGGCCTTGAGTACTATAACAAACTCATAAACGAACTTTTGGCTCATGGTAGGGCTCTTGTTTGATTTATTGACAAACACATGTTTCTACTTTGTTTTTACTTATGTGACTATCATCCTTAAAGATGTTAATCGTGACACAATGTGCGTCTCAGGTATTCAACCACATGTTACTTTATACCACTTTGATCTGCCCCAGGCTCTGGAAGATTCCTATGGGGGTTTCATAAATCCACAGATTGTGTAAACATCTTGGGCAATGTCCTGTTCTTGATATTCTAACCATGTGGATTGACAAACAAGCCAAAGCAGCAATTTTAATTATACACAAATAATCTTGTTGTTAGAGAAACGGAGTTCTCTAATATACTTTGATTGTATGCAGGGAGGATTTTGTAGCTTATGCAGATGTGTGTTTCAGAGAATTTGGTGATCGGGTGAAGTATTGGTCCACTTTCAATGAGCCCAATATATTTGAAATTATAGGATATGATTTTGGCTTTTTTCCACCTCAACGATGCTCCCAGCCATTCGAAAATTGTACTGCTGGAAACTCAACTATCGAACCTTATATTGTTGGCCACCATGTCTTGCTAGTGCATTCGGCAGTTGTGGAGCTGTACAGGAAAACATATCAGGTTCTTTTACCCTTTGATCTCTGTTCATCTCGTGCTAGGTGAGATTTTTATGGATAACCAGGGTGGGAATCTCAATTCCTCTTACTAGCCTATCAGTTTAAGAGATTGTCTAATTTTGTTCGTGAATGCAGGTAGAGCAAAAGGGTTGGATTGGATTAGTAATTTTAGCAAATTGGATGATACCTCTTACCAATAAAACCATAGATGTAGCTACCACTCAAAGAGCAAATGATTTTATGGTGGGTTGGTAAGTTTACTTCTTTCACAGTAAATTCTCAAGTTAACTCATGCTTCAACCAATATCTTTAGTGTCATTAATCATTCTTGTGAATTGTTATTTCTTCCTTTTTTAGTTGGGGATTTTATATTGATCCAAATAATGAAAAGAAATATTGATAAAGTGAATGCAAAGAGGTTTACTTGTGTTTGGTTGAAGGTGGAAATCTCTTCTGATTTTTTATTTTTATTTTCCAAAAACCAGGTTCTTAGACCCGCTTGTTTCAGGAAACTATCCAGCAGGTCTAAGGAATGTAGTGGGTTCTTGATTACCTTTATTTACAGAGGAACAGTCTCAAAAGATACGAGGGTCAATGGACTTCATTGGTGTCAATCACTATTTTACAAGGTATTGTTTCGATGTTCCTAGAAAAAGTGCTGCTATGTCAAGAGACTATCTTCAAGATATGTCCATTGGAATGGCAGGTATGAAAGTCAAGCTTACAAACAGATTTGAATCGGTAATTCTTGTCTTCAACAATGTTTCAACATGGCCTCTTTAAACCTATAAAGAGAAACAATACTACCTCAAAGTCATAAAAGAGATCCGTTGATGTTTTAATTCTATGCTTTTTGTGTAATTTAAAGGTGATATATTGCTTGGATGAGATATTGAGAACATTTTATTGTTGTTTTATAATGCTTGAGGAATACAGTGAAGCGAGATGGAATCCCCATCAGCAATAGGGTAAGAGGATTTTGAAGAAAGCCTTATTATAATCTTATGCTTTTTTTTAACAAGAGACTTTTTTTATAAATTCTTATCATTATCTTCAAAGTACCCTGTCCAAATGATTTGAAATAAAATTTGTGGCAGACAACATTAAATGGTTCTCCAGTTGTACCACAAAGTATGCAGGAAGTGCTTGAATATATTGAGGAACGTTCCCATAATACTCCTATTGTTGTGTATGAAAATGGTGGGTATTCTTCTTATGTGATTCCTCTAGCACTAGTTAGCTTTTCAAGTCCTCATTGAGAGTTTTATGTACAAGTGTAGATTTGGGCAGGTTCAAGAAAACATACATCACAGATTGGTGCTACTCCTTCCTAGATCACCCTTGGATCATTCTTAAGGCCTATAATGTTCCCAATAATGCTTGTTGCCATTGAATTATCTATTTCGGACTTAACATATCAGCTTTCATGTCTGACAGGATTTGCAGAGCCCAGTAATTCTTCTATTTCCATCTCTGAGGCTTTGAATGATCAATACAGGGTTGATCTCCATCGAGATGTCCTTCAGTATGTGCTTGCAGCAATAAGGTATACAAAAAGTATACAATGTTCCATTCAGGGCATACCATTTCTTAGACATTTTTTTAGAAATGTATGTTGAAATCAATGAACTTGTGAAATGATGAATGTCTATGTCAGACATAAAAAGTCTATTCACTGTGGCAGGAATGGGTCAGACATCCATGGATACTTTATATGGACTCTGCTAGATGACTTTGAATTTTTGACTAGTTACACTTGGCGTTTTGGTCTTCATTATGTGGATTTCAATGACAAATTAAAGAGGTATCCCAAGTTATCTGCTCACTGGTACAGGACTTTCTTGCAGAGGTGGGAAAGCAAGGGTTCAAGACATGAAGCACAAATGCTACTCAACAGCTACACTTCCATGAGGCATGAACGTCTCATAGAACTAAAGATTTGAAAGCCAATTTTATGAAAACAATGACAGTATATTTTGAGCATGGTTTTGTTAATTAAACATGATATTTATATGTATGTTCAACTCCAAAATGCTTTCATAGCACTTAAAGTGTGATAAATTTATACCAGCAGACATGTTTTCTTTTATCAAATCACTGGATTGCAATTCACTCATTGAAATTACCACCTGAACTTTTGAGGATATATAATATTTATACCAGCAGAAATGTCAATTTTTATCAAATCACTGGATTTGCAGTTTACTAACTGAAATTACCACCTAAACTTTTGAGGATGTATAATATTTATACCAGCGGAAGTCTCTATTTTTTATCAACTCACTGAATTTACCACCTGAACTTTGAGGAGTCCTTTGTGGCCAAATTGTCCTCTTGGACCTTACAATTTGTTTGATAGTACCTTTAAATTCACTACAATTATATTCTAAAGACCTCCTACCTTTAAAATAATTTTTGAAATCAATAACCAGTACTGGGTACATGTACCGAGTACTTGGGTACTTTAATGGTATGTTCTCAGACGTACCCAAATCCAACCTCATGTATCAGGTATTTCGTTTATAAAAATAGGGTACTTGCATGGGTTTCGGTATGCCATACCACGTGTTTAGATACACGGGCGGTATGATTGTTAGGCAATTTTCCTTAGCTCGCAGGTCAGGGCGGTCGATTTGCAATGTTTGAAGTTTAAAATTAAAAAAATTAAAAATTAAAACATTAAAACACATGTTATGTCGGTCCGTGCCCCTTACCTAAACTCACACAACACTCCATTTCTCACTCCTAGTGCTTCATGCTCACTACTCAAGCAACGGTGTGGCAGAGGACCTTAGTGATGTTGATGACATTGATCCTAAGAATGCTGATGACATGGCTTGAGGAAGCCAAATCAGTTATCTTGTTCATTGTTCAATGTTTACTGTTTTGGACTTTCTTTTTCATGTTTGGAAATGCCAGTAGGTAAATTTTGAATGTAGCATGACAATGAAGTTTTTTTTTTCCACAAAAAGCATGACAATGAAGTTTGAACGCATGGTGTCATGGACATATAATATTTTATGTTATTAATTATATTAATATAACTTCGGTCTTCCACTTGATATCTACTCTGAGTCTATGCCATACAATTTATCAAATTTATTATTTTATGTTTCAAATTTTCAATATAATGTTTATATGATTCATTGAATTTAGAAAGATCAAATATGCATGTATGATGTGACTGATATATATATATATATATATACACCCAAATTCCCTGTTTCAAAAATGGTGTTCCCCTACCTGTACCCACTTTTCCTAATAACTTAATATTTTAACCTATTTTCCTTTTTTTTTAAATTTTTGCTTCATGCTTGCAAGATCATTCCAAGTAATTAATAATCTCATATTTAGAGCAAGATCATTCCAAGTAATTACTTTTCTTTAATGGGCTAATTTTTTTGTTTTTTTGAAAATTGAGTCGTAATTTTTTTTCTTAATTATATTGTATGTTAAATAATTTTTTTGTGTTTTTTTAGAAATTGAGTCTTAGATTATATGTCACAAGTAATAAAATATTTCTTTTTTCTTTTTGTTTATTTCGGAGAAAATTGAGTCTTAGATTACGAGTAAAAGAACGTATGTAGTACGTAACGAGTAGTTTAGATCTTTCCACAAGTAATCAAATATTTCTTTTTCTTTTTTGTTTTTTCGCAGAAAATTGAGTCTTAGATTACAAGGGAAAGAACGTATGTAGTACGTAACGAGTAGTTTAGATCTTTCCAGTGAGAAAAGACTTGGGAATAATGGCTAGGTTATTTAATTATAAAAATCATAAATTCACTCTTGAGTTACATGACAAAGAATATAGTACGTAATTCACATTATTACTTCCCTTCCAATCTACCATATCCAGAAGAAAAAGGAGTAAGCTACTGACGCGACGATTTTGCCCGGCGGCAATCGTCGCGTCGGCACTCTGGTCATCGGCGACCCCTTTCTCCCCGTTGGACGTCTGTCGTTTTACCACTGTCTCCATCACTCAGTTTTCCAATTCTCCATTGTGCCTCGGATCGTCGTTACATCCTCCGTCGTCTCCCTCCGTCTGTCCGTGTTCGAGTCACCGTCGTTGTCCCCACCCGCCTTCTCAATTCAAACAACCATCCCTATTCCCGCCTCTTCTTCAGCGCATCTGCAACACGCTCATTTACCCAAATATCAGGTTACTGTGAGCAGAATGATATACATTCTCCACAAGTTACTGTACATGAATCACTGCTTTTTTCATCTTGGTTGCGCCTTGCACCTGAAATAGATTCAAAGACCAAGAAGGTGACCTTTGCAAATGAGTCCCTCGGCACAATCTTGCTACTGTTGATAGATTCCTAAATTTCATCATTTTATTTTATTTTTTCTCTTCTATTTCCGATAGCAGCAAAGGTTGCTTTGCTAACATTTTTTCTTTTTACAGATTTTTGCAATTCAAGTCATGGAGATGATTGAATTAGATGGTCTGAAAGATTCTCTAGTGGGCATTCCTGGTGTTAATGGTTTATCTATTGAGCAACGCAAAAGATTGACAATTGCAGTAGAGCTTGTCACAAATCCTTCTATCATATTCATGGATGAACTCACATCAGGTTTAGATGCACGTGTTGCTGCTATAGTAATGCGAGCAGTGCGGAATATAGTGGGACCGTAGTTTGCACTATTCACTAGCCGAGTATTGACATTTTTGAAGCATTTGATGAGGTAGATTAATATAATATATGGACCATCACTGAAATATTGAAAAGCCTATTGCATTCCTTTTGAGATGACGGATGCATTTACATTGTCTCACTTGGGTGAACTTTTGATTGGTTACAATTACTGTTAATGAAACGGGGGGGTGAAATCATTTATTCTGGTGCATTGGGTCACCATTCAGAAAACATGATTAAGTATTTTGAGGTAGAAAATCAAGACCTATTACCATGTAGTTTTGGCCATGTCCAAATACAATTGACTTATTTCTCGAGAGACCAAGCCTCAAGGGAAGTGTAAGTAATAGTGCTTTACTTTAATTTCCTCTGTAGGCTATTCTAGGAGTGCCAAATATTAAGGACAAGTATAATCCTGCAACATGGATGTTAGAGATCACCTCTACAGGTGCAGAGAAGCGCCTTAGCCGTTTGAGTCCAAATCCAAACACTTTTTGGATTTAGTGTAGGATATTTATGTTTCAAATCCATGTACATAAATTTTGATTGAGTTAAAAATAACTTGACTATTTTGAAAAATCCATTACTATAGTTAGATGATCAAAGTCACATTGAAGACTTAAGGAGAAAAATACTTGGGTTTCTATATATATATGGTATGAATACTAAGAAAGACGGGAACCTTGAAGTACCATAGATAAATGCCTTTAGTTGTAAACCCACCCAAAACCCAAATCCCAAATCCCTCTCCATCAAACCTTTGTTGCAAATGCTCTTAACCGTGGTTTAAGGGTCGTGTCTGTGATACTCAAATGCTTTGATGATCAAAGGATTGCATTAATCGAAGTTGGAATACAACAATGTATAGGGTACTATTCATGAAGAACTAGATAATCATGAATAAAAACGAAACTGTAATTGTTATGGTCAACCTTGGTAGTGCACCAAAATATTCTTGATAAGAAATAAAGTAATCATTTGGGCCTCTACTGAGATACTTTTTAATGTTTTCCCATTAACATATTGAGGCATAACATATTTAGTTTGAAGGTGTGGTGCACAAGGTGTAACTTATTGTGGAATCTTGACTATATCCTTAAGGATGACTTCACTGTCACATATTTGGAGGGCCAGATGTTTTTTTGGGTGCTTAATGGCTTATTTCTCTATTGACCTACTCCACGAACCACAAATAAATTCCTCTTCTTACATTGAGATGGTTGTGAATTCATTCTCAAAGGACTAGTATTTAAAAACATTTTCTCTATGGGCTCAAAACATGTCCAAAAATTTTAAGAAGGGCCACTTTAGTTTCATGGTTTGCTTGTATTATACCAAGGAAATTCCTTCCTGACACATGTATGGTCCAAACCTCTCTAACTTCATAAAAATTAAAGTGGCCTTCTAGGAGATGCTTGTAGAACATCCACTTAACAAGGAAACAGAGCACACTATTGAGTTCAACCTCATTAAAGTTTCCACAATGGGGTGCCCCTATCAATATGCCCATTTTTAGAAGTTTGAGATTGAAGAATTGTAGAGGATATTTTGGAAGTTGGGGTCATAACTTCAATTATATTCCCTTATGTTTCCCTAGAGATCTTGGCAAGGAAATAAGATGGATATTACCACCTCAATATTAGTTATAGGGAACTTAAATGGGTCATCATCAAGAATAATCTTCCCATGCCTTGTAATGATGATTTGATCGGTGAACTCATGCATGGCTGGAACTTTGACCCAGCTGGAACTCTGCCTCGACATGCATGCCCCGGCTGGAACTCTGCCCTTGGCATGCATGCCCTGGCTAGAGGGAGTTGTGACTTTTCCCCGGCTGGAACTCTGCCCTGGGTAGAGTTCGAGCTGGGTCAAAGTTCCAGCTGGGCAGAGTTCCAACCGGGGCAGAGTTCCAGCCAAGGAAAAGTTCCAACAAGGGAAAGGTTCCATCAAGGGTAGGGTTCCAACAAGCGGGGCAGAGTTCCAGCCCGAGAAGAGTTCCAACCGGGGCAGAGTTCCAATCAGGGCAGAGTTCCAATCGGGGCAAGGTTCCTGTGAAGGACAATGTGCCCCGGCTGGAACTCTGCCATTGAGCTAGAACCCTTTAAGAATTGGGGAAATGAACAATAGTAACACCATCTACCTTGCATTCCAGCCAGGGTAGAGTTCCAGGCAGGGCAAAGTTCCAGCCAAGGCAGAGTTCCATGCATGGCAAAGTTCCAACCAAGGCAAAGTTCCAGCCGGGGTAGAGTTCCAGTCAAGGTAGAGTTCCAACCCGGGCAGAGTTCCAACCGGAGCAGAGTTCTAGCTAGGGAAAAGATCCATGCAGGGTAGAGTTCTAGACGGGGCAGAGTTCCTGCCGAGGCAGAGTTCCATGCAGGGCAGAGTTCCAGACGAGGCAAAGTTCCATGCAGGGCAAAGTTCCATGTAGTTTCCATGCGCGACAATGATCCAGCTATGGCAGAGTTCTAGGCGGGGCATAGTTCTTAGGGCTCAAAGGTCAATACAAGGTATTGTAACGAATATTTGTCCACCATTAGGACAATTTATACGCCAATGATAAGTTTCAAGGCTTTGACAATGCTAGGGAAGGAAATCAAGGGCTATAGGCTTTCATTGAAGCTTCTAGGGTTAATTGGCCATGAACGAGGTTTCAAACCACCATATAAGCGAAACAAGATACAGATCAATGAACCAATTAGATCAACTAGAAACCAAGAAGAAATTTACAAAATAAAAACTCAAGCATTTCCATTATGCCATCCGGGGTAAGGTTCCATGCAAGGCAGAGTTCCAGCCGGGGCAGAGTTCCAACCGAGGCAGAGTTCCATGCAGGGCAGAGTTCCAGGCGACCATGGTTTCAGGTGAGGCATAGTTCCAGGTAGGGCAGAGTTCCAGCCAAGGGCAGAGTTCCAACCGGGGCAGAGTTCCAAGCGAGCATAGTTTTAGGTGGGGCAAAGTTCCATCCTAGGCAAAGTTTCAGCCAAGGCTGAGTTCCAGGTGGGGTAGAGTTCCATGCACGACAAAGTTCCAACCGAGGCAGAGTTCCAGCCGGGGTAAAGTTCCAACCACGGCAAAGTTCCAACTGGGGCAGAGTTCCATGCAAGGAAGAGTTCCAGGCGGCCATGGTTTCAGGCGAGGCAAAGTTCCAGTCAAGGTAGAGTTCTAGCTCGAGTAGAGTTCCAACCAGGGCAGAGTTCCAGGCGAGCATAGTTTGAGGTGGGGAAACATTTCATCCAAGGCAGAGTTCCAGCTGGGGCAGAGTTCCATGCAAGGCAAAGTTTCAGCCGGCGCAGAGTTCCAGCCAGGGAAAAGATCCATGCAGGGTAGAGTTCCAGACGGGGCAGAGTTCCAGGTAGGACAGAGTTCTAGCCAGGGCAGAGTTCTAGGTAGGGCAGAGTTCCAAGCGGGACAGAGTTCCATGCATGGCAAAGTTCCAACCGAGGCAAAGTTCCAGCCGAGGTAGAGTTCCATGCACGTCAAAGTTCCAGCCGAGGCAGAGTTCCATGCAGGGCAGAGTTCCAGCGAGGGAAAAGATCCATGTAAGGTAGAGTTCCAGACAGGGCAAAGTTCCAGGTAGGGCAGAGTTCTATCCAGGGCAGAGTTCCTGCCGGGGCAAAGTTCTAGCCGGGTAAAGATCCATGCAGGGTAGAGTTCTAGACGAGGTAGATTTGCATGTAGGGAAAATTTCCAGACAGGGCAAAGTTCCAGGTAGGTTTCCATGCGTGACAAAGTTCCAGGCGAGCATAGTTTCAAGTGGGGCAAAGTTCCACCCTAGGCAAATTTTCAACCGAGGCAAAGTTCTAGGCAGGGTAGAGTTCCATGCATGACAAAGTTCCAACTGAGGCAGAGTTCCAACCGGGGTAGAGTTCCAAGCAGGGAAGAGTTCTTACGGCTCAAAGTTCGGGACAAGGTGTCGTAACGAGTATTTGTGCACCAAGAATGGGTCTTGATCCCTTGATCAAGGTTGAGGGAGGAGATCAAGGGACTTATATTCCAAATGAAGCTTCTTGGGCTAATGGAACACGATGAAGGCCATGAATCAACACACATGTTGTAGATTGGATCGTTGACCTTTGAATGGGATATAGATGCCATCAGAAGGTTTTGCACAATAGAGATTTGTCTAAGGCAACCACATAATCTCTCTAGAGCAAACCTTTGGCCTTTTAGTGGGATATGGTTGCCATTAGGACATTTTCAGCTGAGGCAAAGTTCCAGCTAGGAAAAAATCACAGCTCCCTCTAACAAACTTAACACCACCATTGACCTATCATCTATGGTTTCATAAACAAGATGATCTAAAGCTCCCAACACTCTTTGTATACTTTTAATCCCTCTACATCCTTGTAGTTCCAATTGGGGAGGATTTCCAGCCGAGGCAGAGAATGGACACACCAACTCAGGAACCCTACATTCATCAACCTGCTTGGTCCCAGACCAAGACTACCAGGAGACAACTAAGGGCCCTAGGGTACCTGATAGGGTCTTACTCTACCCTAGTTAACTGAATATGGTACCATCCTACTTGAAAATGGGTTTCACATCTACACGAACTTTAACAGTTGTTAGCCCTAATGTTGTCACATATAGTGTACTTATAGATGTCCTTTGCAAAGAAGGCAAGTTCAACAATGAAAACATGCAAGTTTAGGGGCAGGTTTCAAGTGCAACAATGCAAACATGTAAGAAGACGATCTCAAGCACCTAACACTCTTTCCATACTTTTAATCATGCTGCATTCAAAGTGTTTGAAGGAATGTAAGCACATGGTTATATTCTAGACATCGTAAGCTTCAATAGCCGCATTAAAGGGATTTGTAGAAATGAAAAAATCGAGGTTGAGGTCAATATTTTCATCCAAATGATGAGGAAACAATAAGCTCCTAATCTTCTTACGTATAATACCCTAGTAGATGGGTTCTGCAAGACAAATAAATTCAGCCGAGACAGAGTTCCACCCAGGGCGGAGTTCCAACCGGGGAAGAGTTCCAACAAGGGCAGAGTTCCAGCCAGGGCATGCATGTCCCTCACAGGAACCCTGCCCCAATTCGAACTCTTCCTCGGTTGGAACTCTACTCCGATTTGAACCCTGCCCCGATTGGAACTCTACCTCGGTTGGAACTCTGCCCCAGTTGGAACTTTTCCCCTTACCAATAAGATCTAAAGCGAAGAGAAGATGTTGCTTACGTCATGCATACCACCTTATCGAAACTCTGCCCGGCTGGAACTCTGCCCCGACTGGAACTCTGTCTCGGTCCTTCCTTAGTTCTTCTTGTTGGAATAAGAGCCAGGTGCCAAAGAACTCCAATGACATTCAATGCCAAAGAACTCTACCCAGGCTGGAACTCTGCCCAGCGGGAACCCTTCCCTGCTTGTTGGAACATTGCCCTTATTGGAACCTTGCCTTATTGGAACTCTGCCCAAGTTGGAACTCTGCCCAGCTGGAACTTTGACCTCAGCCGGAACCCTGCCCCGGCTGGAGCTCTGCACTGCCTGGAACTCCGCCCACTGGAACTTTGCCTCGGAACTTTGCCCACTGGAAATTTGACTTGGTTGGAACTCTGCCCCGCCTGGAACTTTTCCCCGGTTGGAACCTTGCCCTGATTTGAACTCTAGCACAGCCCAGGTCCTTCCTTGGTTCTTCCTGTTGGAATAAGAGCTAGGTGCCAAAGAACTCCAATGACATTCAATGCCAAAGAACTCTACCCACGCTGGAAATCTGCCCCGCTGTAACTCTGCCCAGCTGGAACCCTGCCCCGCTTGTTGGAACACTGCCCTTATTGGAACCTTGCCTTATTGGAAATCTAAGTAAGGTTGTTGTTAAGTGTGTCGGACAGTGGACAAAATTGCAAAATATCTGATGCCCTAGTTTTCCCGACAGTAGTGTTAGGGAAAAAATTGAAAATTCTCAAAATTGGAATGTGTCTCCATAGGAAGATGTGCCCTCCTAGTGTGAGTTGATTGGACCTTCCTTTCTAGCTGATCTGTGGAGGGAAGTGCCAAGAGCATGAAACCCTAGTTTCCAACTTTCATCAATTACGGTTGCATAATGACTTCTTTTAGGATGGCTCTAATACCATGTTAGAATTTTATACTTTAACAATGGTTATGTTAGATACTCAAACAAACTGCAGTATAATACAATAGGATCACTTAAAGAAATATAAGCACAAGAAAACAAGAGCACACAAAGATTTTCCTCTAGGAAACCCAAAAAACTTCTTCAATATAGATTTGGTAGTAAGTGCAACGTATTCAAGTACAACCAAGATCTAAATGCTCTTCCACACAAAGATCCAGAGAATAAGACAAGATAGAAAACACAAGAATAAGATGTCTTCTCCAAGCATCTACTCTTCTCTCCCAAGCGAACTTGTTCTTCTTCTTCTCTCACTAGCGAATTGCTTGAGTGAGTGATGTGTCCAAATGAGGTGAGTGCCTCCCCTATTCATACACATTTTCCAAGTAACTTTTTTCTTATGAGTTCAACTTGCTAATCTTCCTGGGCCAACTATACAATGGTACAATATAATATGTTCTTTCTAGAATCTTCTGGGATAAACCAACTAAAGGGGTTTACATTGATTCTTTCAAGGTACTTTACATGATTGATTACAATAATAATATCCCAAAAGGGAGTACAATAACAATACAACATGACACATCAATATCTTCCAAAGTTACACAATCTTTAACATGACTAAACCTTCCAATCATCAATTTTGTCAAAATCAAAGTCCCCCACTACAAAAGAAAAATTTGCAAATGAAACTTGGACTCGTAACAAATACAACCTCACAAGAAGTTGGAATTATTTATGTAATTATGCAATTTAGAGGTGTTACTCAAAATGTACATAATATAGTATATGTAGGTTTATTTCAATCTTAAAAAATTATTTGTATTATAATTGTGATGTTACCACATATGCACTTTTCGTCTTGGCATTGCATAATTCAACAACTTGAAAGTTGATCAGATATGAAACATGTCATTACATAGAAATGATTAAAAACTTGAATAGATGTGGAACAAAATGTATATTTTATTGACAGGTCAATAATTTAAAATATAATATTCATGGCATGTGGATGTCAACATATATGTACTATTGATAGATCAATAGTTTAAAATACAATATAAATGACAAGGCATGTGATATCTCCAAGTACATATGTGATAAAAAATCTATCTTCCTCTTGTTTTTCCCTAATGAGCATGCCTATGTCTAGGATCATGGTTCATCCCTATAGTCTACAAGTCAAGAAACAATTTTTTTCATTAGCTATTTACCCAATTTCAGCAGGCAATGTCCCTATGATAGCTATTAGTGGGTTTGAATTCACATCATGTCTTGAAATCAAACCATAAACATCGTAGTAGGACTCAAGGTACCCATGGGAGCTATTGGTGGGTTTGAACTAATGACATGAGCCAAAGTTAAAGGACCATAGAACATGTAATTAACCAATTGAGTTACATGTGGAACCCATTTAAATGAATCATGTGTGTGTATATTTGCAATATAATTACACCAATGGTGTTTTGTTTAAGGGTGTGTTTTTTTCTAAAATTTTAGAAGTTTCCATGGAGTGTATTATGCACTACCATGTGTTTTCAATTGGTAATTCTTGTGCATGGAATTTTTATATATGACAAAATTGCATAGAAGGATTCATATTTCATGGGTTTGATTCTAGGACTCTCTACATAGAGTTACTAATGATTTCCCTAAATTTGGATGCTTGACTATAGGGATCAAATTTAAAGATAGGGTCATATTTCATTTTGAAGGGTTATTATTGGCTTAACCCTTCTATGTTGACAATATGATTTTCATTTGAAAAGGAAAAATGATATTGATAACAAGGAGTATCCTTAACTTGACAATAATGTTGCATTGGGTCATTAATTTTTTAAAGAATTCAATAGTTGTGAGTTTTAGCCAAAATTTCACAATTTTAATTACCACTTCCACATCAGTTGACTTAACCAATTGTGCATTTGAAGCTACTATGCAAGTAGAATTAATAATATCAACCATCTTGTACTTTTAGAAATATATTGTGAAACAATATTTCACATGACTTGAAACCTTAAAATTCGTGTCTTTTATGGGATACAATGAAGAGATATTAATTGTGTTAGTTGAGACAATTAAAATACAATAAATGAGGTTTTGACATCCAATTTTGAGATTGATGAAGTTTTTGTTAGAATTTCTATTTGTGAAAATCATGAAAATATACTTTGAACTAGACGCTATTTTCTTCACATAACTATGTTTCAAGTATCTTATAAATAATATATCTTCATGTAACTATGTTTCTAAGTATATATCTTATAAATGATATTTATGAAAATAAGGTTTTCATGGTATATACATAGAATAGAGTTCTTACTCTCTAAGCAGAATTCTTTAAAATCTTATTTGGAGAACTATTTACAATTCTACTTATAAAGTAAGTTAGGAGAAAATATTGACCAAACACATATTTAAAAAAATCTTAAAATAACATTTTCTACTAGCCTTCAAAAGTTACATAAAAAAAATGCAAAGAAAAAATATTAACCAAACAAATATAAAAAAAAGTCTTAAAATAACATTTTCCTTAGCCTTCAAAAGTCACATAAAAAAAAATGCAAGGAAAAACACTAATATTTAAATAACAAATTTTAGAGTATGAAAAAACTAATATTTAAATAACAAATTTTAAAATAAGAGAAAGGTACAATAACAACTTAACTAATATTTAAATAACAAATTTTAGAGTATGAAAAAACTAATATTTAAATAACAAATTTTAAAAGAAAAGAAAGTTACAATAACAACTTTTAGAGTATGGAAAAAACTAATATTTAAATAGCAAATTTTAAAATAAGAGAAAGTTACATTAATAATGAAAGAAAAAAAACTAATATTTAAATAACAAATTTTAGAGTATGGAAAAAACTAATATTTAAATAACAAATTTTAGCTCAAATAGTTTTGAGGCAGATGTGAGGAGGTGACAACTTTCAATACAATTTACATCATTGAGAAAGTCTTGGATAATCATAAGTTTGCTTTTCATATTTCTACGTTTCAATACAATTTACATCATTGGGAAAGTCTCGGATAATCATAAGTTTGCTTTTCATATTTTCTAAGTTTGAATGATGGAAAGACCGGCTTCCATCATTCTTGAGATTTTTTTATGCATTGTTGTGTTATCTTGCAAGCTTACCCATATATTAATAGAGAATAGTCTCCAGGATTTACCGAGTTCAATTTAATTAATCAATGTATGGGTTAACCACTTGACATGCAATTAAGGTTTTTGAGGTTTGTTTCTATAGGATCTCATCGGCAACCGGCCAGCAATTTTTTTATTGTATGTGCAGGGTTTTACTGTGGCAGTCATATGGTTCATCAATGGGACAGTCTGTAGGAGGATGCATTCCGATGGGAAGCAGAAGAGGCACACTTTCCAATGAAGCATGAGCCATATTCAAAAGACAAAATTGTATTGCCATCCATGCATAAAGAAGAATGAATTCTTAGAAGGAGATAAGAGACAGGTGAAAAGGTGAAAACAAGTAACACAAAGTAAAAGAATGACTTCTTAGAAGTACGTAAGAGGCACATGTGAAAACAAGTGACACAAAATTAAGTAACAAATAGTTGCAGAGCATTTGCAATATTCAAGCAGTATGAGCATTGCTAAATCTCTGTATATATATTTGTACCCACAGAGATCTAATGATGTAAATACTATGAATTACAATAAATATTACTACTAGTTAGTTGCACTAAATGCTCCTTATTACTTATCAAACTTGCATAACATATTTAATGATGTAAATACTATGAATTACAATAAATATTACTAATAGTTAGTTGCATTAAATGCTCCTTATTACATATCAAACTTACATAACATATTTTGTTGCAAATTTAACTTACATAACATATTTTGTTTCAAATTTCAAATTTAACTGTATCATGTATGAATATGAACAATTCTTAAATTCTTATGTATAAAAATGAGCCATGTCTAAGCACCAGGTTGTAGACCATTGAATGCCTTACAGCCTCTGCACATCCCAAAGGCTGTAAGGAATTCAATGCTCTGCAGCCTGGTGCTTAAATCCAATGATGTACACCCAATGCTCTGCAACCTCATGCTTAAATCCAATCATGCACACCCCACACCCTATAAGCTGTAAATCCAATTATGCACACCCTGTAAATCCAATGATGCACACCCCAATGCTCTGCAATCTGCAACCTGGTGCTTAAATCCAATGATGCACAACCTGCACAACCCCAATGCTCAGCAAACTGGTGCTTAAATCCAATCATGCACACCCCAAACCCTATAAGCTATAGGGCATTCAATGTTCTACAGCGAGGTGATTAGCTTTCCCCACAAAAACTAAGTATCTCACAGGGATAGAGCATCCAATGCTATGCAGCCAGGCGCTTAGCTTTTACCAAAAAAAATTATGTCCCATGCAGTATTTGCATTTCAATCCTTTGAATTGATATATTTTATTGAAATAGTTTTTTGAACTAGTTTTTTGAAAAGTTGCACAATGTATTCATTGGTTCAAATTTCTCCCGAATCACAATTTAATTTTCAGCGTAGCTGTGAAATTGTATACTGTTCCCTTTGAATGTTGAATGTATTGATATGAGTACACTTCAACAAGAAATAAAGTATTTGCATTAAGAAATCTCATATTATATATATGAATTTTTCATTTTTACATACGATAAGGTTTTCCAATTACATTGTAGTATGTGCCTTTAAACAAAGCAAGTATCCCTTATTTCAAGTCCAACTCTGTGAAGTTGTGTACCTCTATAACCAAACTTCGTTTAATGGCAATCTGCCTTAATACTTGCAGATGGTCAAAAATTCAAAGAAACTGAATTCGAGAACAAGGGTTCTAGCAAGAAAGATGTTTCCATTATATTTAAGAGGAGGGAATATGTCAGGCGAAGATGAGCTACTTCATGTTCAGAACTAGATGGTGTTTCGGATTATTTATCAGAGCTAGGGTACACTCTTCGATTGGAGGACAGGCTGGGATTTCAAGGAGAATGGGTCGTTCGCGAAGCAGGTCGCTACCATTTCTACTAAACACTATAAGAGTTGGATGCATCGGTGAGACCATGGTGGGCTTTTCTCATCATATCCGTAAATTATGTCGAATGAAATTTCTTCTAGTCATTACAGATAGAGCTTCCGCAAACCTTGATGCTTCAGATTTCTCAGCCGAGTTTGGACAGCGAGGTGATTTTTTATAGCAAGAAATCGATGTGCTCAGATCGCAAAAAACAATGGAGATAGTCAGGAGGTGTAGGAGGAGGGCTCCTCTCTAGACTCACTCACATAAAATATTCTCATCAATGGGCTCTGAAACAACGGTCAATTCAATTCAATATTATTTGTAGTTAGCTCAGAAATGGAGCATAAAATTTTGAATCGGACCTTGCACTGCATCCGTGATACCGTTCAACTTCTCACAATTATGATGGCACAACCTCTATACTCTGTTCCTTCCATAAAATTGATTTCATTTCAGGTTTCTCCAACATAAATCAACATCTATATACTCTATCCACCACTCATTTAGGAGGAAATCATATCAATCACATCACGAAAGAAAACCAACAGAGGATTCTACGATTTGGGATTGCAGTTCTCGGAGTATTTTCCGTCGGGCATTTTGCAAATTTGCATGGGCTACCAACAGAGCATCCTACGAATTGGGATTGCAGTTCTCAGAGTATTTTCCGTCTGATGAATTTAGGGCATTTTGCATGGGCTACCAACAGAGCATTCTACGAATTGGGATTGTAGTTCTCATAGTATTTTCCGTCTGAGGATTTTAGGGCATTTTGCAAATTTGCATGGGCTACCAACAGAGCATTCTACGAATTGGGATTGTAGTTCTCATAGTATTTTCCGTCTGAGGATTTTAGGGCATTTTGGACGGGCATCCTGGCGTTTAAAGAAAAGCGCCTCGGTAGGATCTGTCGATGACTAAATATTTTCTTCTTTACAGATAAATTTACACAAAACAATTTCTTTAGGTTCATTGGCCTTACATTCCGTTCTATGAATTTTTGTTTGTTTAACCTAATTCCGATGAGGATGAGGAAAAAGATAAATTTAATTGAATATGTAACATGAAAATATTGTTCATAGAGGCAGAATTGGTGGCAAGCATTGAAGTGGATTCATTCTATGCCTTCAAAATGCTCTGAAATTTGGCGATTCAAAGCATTTATCAGAGTACAAATTGGAGCATTTCAATTTTTATTTAACCAGAGATGGCTTTAGGCATTTGACTTCAAATTTTCTTGAAAAAAACATTTCACATATTCAAAACAATAACCTCTGAATCCAATATTATTATTAATAATCGGGCTTCACGTTTTACACACTTTCATCACACCGGCAATGGCGGAACAGATCGATCAAATGGCTTATTGGAGACCATGGATATATATACCTGTAGGCCATCGACGGTGGAATAGTCACTTATTGCTGCTGGGCGAGGGATCAGGGCCAGGGAAATTGACGTTAGCTGTGGCGATGGTGGCGCCTGTTCCTGCCTCCTCGTCGGCTCTGCAGCGGCTTCCATGTCGCTCCTCCGCTGCTTTTGCTCATAAGCGCTTCTCATCATGGCGATCTTTCGTCCCTCAAAACCCGTCAATGCTTGAACTGCATCGGCATTCAATTCATAACCATAAATAAATAACGCTTATTTTGTCATGAAACCTCCCCCATTTATCAGATAAATAAGCGACTAATAAATTGAAGAAAAAAAACAGATCATTTCAACTCACGTGAGTAAGAAGAAAGCATTACGAGGATGGTGATGAAGATGAGAGCAAGTACTGCACGTGTTCTTGCAGCCATGATAGCGCTTCCTTATTGCTATTTTCTTCTTCCTGTTCAATCGAAGGATCGATTGTAACGATGGAAATTATTTTGGATCTAGACAAAAGCCTATTAAAGCTCATTCCTGTCAAATTTTCTGAGAACCCATCCTTGAACAATAACGTATCAAACTCCAGATTAGCAGATGCCACTACCTTCCCTACTGAACCACATCGGATCACCTGCACAAGCAGCAACAGAAAACTTGTAGCGACTGTTGAAATACAGACAGTGGGCAAGAAAATATTCAAAATGATAGCCAAACAAACCTGGTTCAGCTCAAAACTTTGGAAATAGAGGCCATCGTTAGTTTCCTTGTAAGCTGTCTCAGATATGGATCTACAGAGATCCATACATTTTGCACAACAACATCTCCTAGCGATCCATCTCTGCCCACATTTCCAATGTCCAGCTGGATTTCTCGGATTTTCAAATGAGCACCTGTGACCGGCCCTTCATTAGCATAGGCAGCTAATATCAGCTCTGTTGTATTAACATTGAACACATGGGCTTGGGCAGGCGGGATGGTTGTTTGAAATGTGCAGGGACTGAGAGGTTGGTGGCAAATTAATTGGATGGACGGGGATGGACACGGCGACCGCGACTGACGGAGGGAGACGGCCAGCGGGATAACGGTGATGGAAGGAGATGGAGAACGGGGCGGGGAGAACGGGCGGCCGACAACGGAGAGGAGGGGTCGCCGGTGGCCGAAAAGCCGGCGCGACGATTGCCACTGGGCAAAATCGTTGTGTCGGTAGCTTAAAGAGATGGAGAACGGGGAGGGTAGAACGGGCGGCCGACAACAGAGAGGAGGGGTAGCCGGTGGCAGAATAGCCGGCGCGACGATTACCGCTGGGAAAAATCGTCGCGTCGGTAGCTTACTCCTTGATTTACGAGTTGAATGGTGCATGGATTCACGAAATGGATGTTTGGTGCATGATGCTGCTACTCGATGGCGATCTGTTTGTCCGAATGGATACGATGGCATGGATGATGATCAATGGAGACCATCGCATTCACTTACACCCAACAAACTCTTTAAGAGTCTGCAGCGGGGTGGATAGCACTGGCACCATGCCGGGGTGGATAGCACTGGCCGCCACCTTTTTCAGTCAAACTGATCAGAGTTATTGAATCCGTCTTTGGCTTTTCAGATGAAGATAAAGTTTTGCATTGTTTTAAGTTGATTGCTCTGTAAGTTATTTGATGTGATTACGTAGTACTTTGGAACTCAAATGAATGAGTGGTGATAGAATATCCTTGAATTCAATAGCAATAAATTTTTTTTTTACACAATTTTTAGTGTTTCAGAAATAGAAAAAGCGTTAGTTTTACATATTATTTCAAAAATAGAAAAAGCATTTAGTGTTACATATTTTTTAAATAGAGAAAAATTATTTTTCATTACTATTTAACACGAAAAAAATATCTTAGAGCTTACATCTATCTTCTTTCTGTGAAGAAAATACATTCCAACTAATATATCTGGCTTTGTTTTTTGAGGCAGAACACTTTTTTTTGGTTTAGTCACTCTCTTTAGTGTCTCTTTGGATAATTAAGTTGGGTTTTTCATGTTTTTTCTTTGGATATGAGTGGCAAATCAGCTTGAAGACTAGATGTTGGGAGTGTGGTTATGATGTTCCAGTTAGATTTTGATTTATTTTTTATGTATGGCAATGATGCTCCACTTAGATGTTGATTTTTAGGTGTATGGCTATGATGCTCCCTTTAGTACTCTATGTGTATTGTGATCTGAAATCGGTATGATACTTTGATATCACTTCTATGTATAAGTTGTTTTCTAATTTTAATGAATATCAAACAACAACTACCTTTTTCCTGAAAAATATATATATATCTATACTTTATTTTGTTTGTGTTAAATAATATTTTAAATTTTTTTTTTTTTAATTTAATATTTATTTTAAAGTAATATTATTTAATTCAACAATATATTAGGATAACCAAGTTTTTTATCAAAATGAAATACCCATAATCATTTTGTGTTTTTAAATGCAATGAAATATAATATTTTATAATATCTATGGTTACAATTTTACAATTATTTAATTTTTAAAAATATATATTTTTAAAAGTTTTATTTATATTTATTAAATTTTATTACTTTTAATAAAATAGCTTGTTAGTGTTTTAATCTTTTGGAAATTTAGCTCTAAGTTATTAAGTATAGAATAATGTAGATATTTTTTGTTTTTTTCTATAAATAATATTATATAGTACTGTATTCCTATAAAATTGGAAGCGAGATCAAGCAAGCTTCACAGTTAGAAAGACAACCATCAACATGGGCGAGGGTCTAGAGACGATGAATTGACAGAATAAGCACGCAAAAGAGAGTTTTGTTTCATGGAGGGGGAACTGCATAGTGGGGTATCAACCCTACCCAATGGGTCATCTGAGAAGTCCCAGATCGGAAGCATTACATATTTCATTGAATGAAATGGGAGGAGAGGGTTCAGGTGAGCTCCCCCAAGAACAATAGGGGATCATATTAGGGAAGTGTATGCCTAGGGAAACCAAGGTCCCAGGAATGAAAATTAGGTCACCAGGTTTGAGGAAATGCATCCAATACATGAAGGATCATGCGTTGATAAACAAATACACTGGAATGTTATCATCTGAGAAATCCCTAATCTAGTGGATCAATCCTACTTGGAAACCTAGAGGGCATTATGACTTGCATCTTGGATCGAAGGGATTTTTCACAATAAGCTTCATAATCTTAGAAGACCAAAATAGGGTTTTGGATGACGACCCCTATTTCTTTTATTCTGTTGGTCTTTTCCTAAGACCCTAGAGGGAATATTTTAACCCAAAAAAGAAGACATGCGGACCGCTCCAGTTTGGATAAGGATGTATTCTTCGCCATGGGAATACTTGGATGTGGAGATCTCTGAAGACATTGGAAACACTCTTGCCCAGTTTATAAAAATCTTGGAGCAGATGAAAGAAAAAAGATACATGGACTATGCACATATTTGTGTTTATATGGATGTGACAAAGGCATTGCCAAAAGCTATAGATATATCATGGGATAACGAGAAGTGGAGGAAATCCCTCATCTATGAGTAGATCCCCTTTCTCTATAGAAGATGCCACCATTATGGGAATATTTATAAGGAATGTCCATAGAAATCCCCACTTCCTCAGTCACGACAAAGGCAAGTGAAGGATGATTAAGGCTTTACATGGGTGCAACAGAAGAAAAGGGGGGAAAGATGACAAGAAGCACCTAAACCGACCAAACGTCTTAGCACGACCAACAAGTTTGCAATCCTCAATGAAATTAAGAACAAAGATGACACCTTGGTGGCGACAAAGGAACACATTAAAAACTTATCTAAGAAAGGGTGGGATCTGAAGCAACAAAAATAGGATCCTGCACCATCCTAGTTGTAAGAGGAGGTAACCAAAGAAGAAGGGGACGATATAGAACTTCACGATTTGGATCTACGAAGGATATAATAAGTATTAGATGATCAAGGTAAGGGTTTTATCCCCCAAGAGAAAGTTTCCTTATTGCAAAACGCAATAATTAAAGTCAAGGCCCATAGTCCTTTGGGAGTAATGACATGATCGATGAAGGAATACAAAACGAAACTTGCAAATAATGGCAATAAATAGGAACATAGATCCAATTGAGTTCATATTGCAGAAATAGGGGTTGAACTAGTTGAATCGGGTTAGTTCCCTACCATTATGGAGGCTAAAGGGTCCTAAATCTCTCTTGTCTCCAATGAAGTTCATCACTTGGAATATTCAAGGGCTCAATAACCCTCAAGAGGTAAAAATTTTAAAATGGAAGATTAGTATGGAGAAACTAGAGGCTATGTTTGTGTAGGAAATCAAATGAATAGAACAACGCCTATTAGAGGTAGCTACGAAACTTTGGAAGAATTGTGCAGGAATAGCGATAGATGTGTATGGGGTTGCAAGATTTTTAGGGTTTCTTTGGGATCCATTTCAGATTTCCCTTAATGGTTTGTGGCTTCTCAATGTTATATCTTTGTAGATTCCACATTGTCAGAATTGTGATCTGTGAGACCCTTATCAATGTATATGGTCCCCACTCTTCGTTATAGAATGAAGGTTTCATCTACTTTCTCAAAAAATTACACTATAGCGTGGGTGGTAGTCACTGGATTGTTGGAGGGAAATTCAACATGATTACCTCACTAGAGGAAGAAAAAGGAGGGAGGAGAAAATTTGAAAGGGAGAATGTGATATTCTAGGAGGCCATTGAAGAGATGGGGCTAGTATATATAGTTACATGAGAAGACATCTACACATGGAACAATAGATGAGGAGGAGAGTGGAATATAGCCTCCCATCTCTATCATTTTCTTGTCTCTAAATTTATTATGGAGCTTGGAAATGAATTATCTTCCTGATTTGTCCCCGTCATTGGTTCGAAACACTAGCCAATGTGTTTATGGTGGAGCGATCTGGGGTCTCAGTTCCAAAATCTTTTTTGGATTGAACATTTCTGGTTGAGACATCCATACTTTAAGGATAAAGTATATCAATGGTGGGAAGAATATGGGATAATGGAGGGTAATAGCATGTGTAGGGTCTAGAACAAGCTCAAATACATTAAAGGAAAGATCAAGAAATGGAACGAAGAAGTTTTTTCGTAAAATATTCTAAGAAAAGGACCTCTTGGAAGAACAATTAGCTTTTGTGCAATGACTAGGGATGAAGGATGGTATCTCCCCTGCCTCGGTGGAGGAGGAAGGAATATTGCAGGCCTATCTGGAGGAAAGGGATAAGCAGGAGGAGCTAATTTGGAAATAGAAATCGAGGGTAAAGTGGCTTCAACTTAGGACAAAATAATACAAAATTTTCCATCGATCCACAATCCAATATTGGGCTCTTAATAGGATCATTCGATTGAAAAGGAATAATGGGGAGTGGAATGACACTCGAGAATCCAGTAGGGGGAATTGACTCATCACTTCCAGAACATTTTGGAAGAACCCGTCCAGGATAGGAGAGCTGCAATATCCCTTTCCTGGTTACAGAATCCCATAATGATCTATTAACACAATCGATCCTAATGAAGGAGGTGGAAGCCATATGACTGCAAGAACTGCCCTAGGACTAGACAGGTTCATGGTAATATTTTTCAATGCTTTCTAGGACCTAGAAAATGAGGAGGTGTGGAAAATTGTTGAAAATTCGAGGAAGTTGCAGCATATCCTCCATGTACTTAATGCCATTTTTCTAACCGTCATCCCAAAAATGGGGGAGGCATACTCCCCATATCAGTTTCGGTAGATTTCTCTGTGCAACGTAATCTACAAGACCGTCACTAAAGTCATTGCAAATTTCTTAAAACATATCTTGGCATTCATCATATCCCTAGAACAATTTGGATTTTTTGAAGGCCGTTAAATCATGGATGGGATCATACTAACCCATAATATTTTTCACTCCCTTAGAACTACAGGCAAGCCGAGAATGATGCTAAAATTGGACATAGCAAAATCCTATGACAAATTGAACTGGAAGTATCTGGAAGGATTCCTCAAATCCTACAACTTTAGGGATGTTTTGATTTAGTGGTTTATAAATTTGGTGTTTTCATCCTTTTTATCCATCCTCATCAATGGCGCCTGCTGATGACTTATCAACCCTTCAAGGGGAATTAGGAAGGGTGACCCCCTTACCACTTTTCTAGGAGGATTCATGGAAACAACTTTATCATTTGGATGCAACCATTGCTACCCCTCTTCTCTATTAGAATTACAGGGGTCACCTATTAATCAAAGTAAAGGATCTATAGGAATAAGGGGAATAATTGATGGGGTTTTTAAGATGGTTTCCATGAGATATTTAGGAATAGTTACGAAATGGGGATGAAATTGAGATGAAATTGGGACAATTATGAAGGCCCTTGAGGATTGTTAAATTCCTGTAAATAACAAACAATACAAGCTTAGGTGGGGTAGGTCTCCCAAAGGAACTTTCTTAGTTCAGGAAGGCTATAATATAGAAGGTGGATACACAAATGAGCCAAGCGATTAATCCTAGAAAGTCTTTAGGAGACAAAGTTATGACTAGATATTGCAACATTTTCCTAGCTACTATTATAGAGAATAATTTTAACAAGATAAAATCTAGAAAAAAAAGGTCTTCACGGGCCTAACTAGTGCTTCTAGTGCAAGAAAAGCATGAAAACTCTTGACCACATGTTGGATAGTTGTTTCTTATCAAGGTCTCTATGGGAAAAAGGGGAAATTTCCTTTTGTTGTTCTAGAAGAAGCAGAGGCAGTCCAGATATCACATTGAAAACATGGTCACAAGATCCTTTCTTAAACAAAATTTTCAATCAAATGTGGTGCATTTTACCTACCGTAATCATGGGACATTTAGAGAGGTTTCTCGTACTAAAAACAAAGTGTGGGATTCCATCTCTTCGAAAATCGTGGAAATGTTTCATTTGGGATATTGGAACAAACAGGATTGGCGTGCCCACGGAAGCGAACACCATATTCTGAAAAATTGGGGCATCGATGGTTGTGTGCAATGTTGGAGGATCCCCAACAAATCTCCTCTAAATGGTCCTAGGCCCAATAGATGAAGGCCTTAACAACTATTTCTTTCAAGCTGAACTTTGACGGGGAATCCAAGGGTAACCTAGGCAAGTCGGTCTTTGGTGGTATTATCAAGAACCATTAGGGGATGATGTTAAATTTATTCTATGGTGGTCTTGGATACGACACCAATAATGTTGAAGAGTTGAACGGTCTTGTTGAGCACCCTATATGCAAGTTAATTAAAGCCAACAAACAGACTGTTCAATATAAATTGTCAACCTAGGGAAGTCCCTTATTTCAAGGATAATGTGCACTATATATGCTTTAAACACTAAGTAGCTGATGCTGTAAATGAATGACCCTAATTTCCTGTTCAGCCGAACTCATCCCATAATATACTTAATCTAGATTACCTTCTTAAGGATGCAATCACAAATACCTTCTTACAATCCTTAATCTAGAATTAAAAGATTTAGGAAATAAACATCTAGATTACTTTTGTAGAAAGTTAAATCCTTAATTACCAAACCATCTAAATATCCATCTCAACTATCTTAATTCAACTTATTCTAGAAATTCAAAGTACAGGAATAAGTTCTACAATTATAAATGTAAAGGAATAAACTGCAAGGATCTAAAGAAAACAACAATTGAAAGAACTAGGGATGAATATGGTTGTCGCAAATACCACATAGTTGCATAAGAGAAAGTTAACCTACACAGTTGACTGTCACACCACACCACTGCAGTTTACAGGGGATACAATTACTAATCATTCGCATGAACACACAGCAAATCGATGATTGTTGCAGCTTACTGTAAATAGAGGAATTTATCACAAAATCCAAACCACACAACAGAATAAATAAAATACCTAATTAACTCAGCAATCCCTATGGGAAGGCAAGCCCAGCCTTCACATAGAGATGTTGGAAGTAGCACACATTAAAACATTGAGATCTGAAGAAAACAACTCCTTGTATTAAAATGGTAGATGAACACACAACCTCAGTCACAGCTTGTACAATAAATTTGATTAATTTTTCAACCCTTGGCTCGGAATATTTCCCAGTATTTATATTATTACAATCATAACATCTTCACACTATTATTGAGAAGCCATGAAGATATCTGATCTTCAGGATACCCCAATTACGATAAGTTGTTATAGTCGTGGCAAGATGAAAGCAGAAAATATTGGAAGGTTGTTACTCGAGCCAGAAATGACGATCATGATCAATTGAGAAGATACTTCGTGGATTGTAGCTATTCTTGAGTAGTGATGCACTGTTGCCTCCGAATCTGTTGCAGCCTATTGCAGCTACCTTTGTACAGCTTGCGTGGAATAGTATCCCTTGACCGCGTTCTTTGGGAAATGATGGAATGGATGGTGATCATATCAGCAATGAATGTTCATCCCTCTCTTGGCATATTCAGCCCGCTACACCTGTATCCTTTACATCTCGAATTATCTTTATAAAACCACTATATGTTAGCATAATTTAAGATGTAAAGCCTTGATTACAACAATCCTAAGCATTAATAAAATAAGACAATGATTAAACATACTTGTATGAATTGAGGGATTGAGTGAAGGAAAAAAATTTGTTTAGTGTACATAATAGAGTAGGATTAGGAAAAAAGAGGTAGGTAAAGGTGGTCAAAAAGGGGTCAATTCTGGGCCCAACAGGTCTCATCCAAGGTCTTATGATTTCCCAGTAGAAGGAAATGCTCACCATGGTGATTGAAGGGGATTCCCAACTTGTCTTGTGAATGGTGGAATGCATTCACAATGGTGCATCTTCCTCCAGGGTGTCACTAAGATGGCGTTTCAAACACGTGTTAGAATGACATGAATTGTTGGTTAGGAGCTTGTGAGAGCTAGGAATTTCACCATGTAAGCCATGAAATAAATAAGGTGGTGGCTAGACTGGCCAATGTAGGTATGAAGAGTTCTCAATTGACAGTTGGGAATTCCTAGAATGATTTCCTAGATGAGACTCTCAAAATAGAGATAAGGATACATGTGTCCACATACATGAATTTTTAAGTGTATGAGGACACATGAAGGCTCGTGTCATTCGACATGAAGGAAAAATGTTGGATGTCTAATCTTTACAATGAAGAAGTTATCAGGTGGGAAGGGACGACACCCTTTAAAAATAATGAATAGTCTGGGTGCAATGATATCACTCATACGATGTCTATAGGATGGGATTCAATGTGGGTGGTGGCCTATCTAGGTTAATATGGGATGGTTTTATGAATGGAACATACTAGAGGACAACTTAGGGTTACAGTTCTACGTGGTCAATCATTATGGAAACTGGGCGATTTCTATTTAATATAGATCAAGCGGTGTCCATCCAGTTGTGTGCTTATAGTTTAAAGGTGCTGGCTCTTAATGTTTATTGAAATTTGTATAGTCAAAAGCATGGAGTAGAGGAAGTCCATGGCGAGGGATAGTGAAGGAAAGGAAACATGGCGGGCTTAAGAAAGTCTACCCCTGGGCAACCCTTGACACATCATGTAGGATCAAAAGCAAGTGGCATGGGAAGCTAAGTAATTTCATCTTGGACTACTCTCGGAGGCGCATGAGAGGGTTCAAGGCATTGAAGGGTGCCTTTGGGACCATCTAGATAAAGGAATTGAATATTGAATCATGGACCTTGGTAATAATGAAACTCGACTAGGTATTTATGAAGGAATTGTTTCCTTGTTTTGGGTAATGAAAAAGCTCATGGGTCATGTTCTATGGGAGTGCTTGGAGAAAGAAGAGGGGAATGCCACCTCGACTCAGTGCTGGAAGGATCACTACATGCAGACCAATTACTAACTAAATACGAAGATGGATATGGTATTGGAGGCTCTTGGGGTCAATCATGTTAGAGCGTTAATCTACCTTAGTACCATGATCTTACACCTAAGAGGAATTTTCATTTTTCTTGTACTTATATTATATGATCCTACTAAGGTTATACTCATCACTATTGGTCAAATAGGTGTTTCTAGATCATTAACTTACAGTTGAGGCACTCCACTTTGAACATCCTAATAGTTGAGGTGCTCTAGTTGGATCATCCTGACATCACAGGAACCTGCATTGATTACATACTACTTCCTACTTTGACCAGGGGTGTTAGTGTGTGAATGTGATATTCTAGGGAATTCATTACCTCCTAGAGACTCTCCCACTCACACATGTGTTCACCGATTCCTATCATGCTTACATTTATGATCCAACATGCCTCCATACATGTTCACACTTGCATTCATGACTATTTGGTAAGGTTTGGGAGCCTATTGGTCAACCTAGGTGGTGTTAGGGGTCAAATCCTAGCCTAACACTTGTATGCATCTAGATAGCCTCCAATGGCTCATGAATGTTTCCCATTGTACTATAACTATGTACCATGAATATTTACAAGTTGTACAATCATAATAATATTAGTTATTGACTACGTTTGTGTATGTTATTATGCTCTTCTTTACTGTTTCCTTGCATATTTTGTCAAATACTGATTGTGAATATTGCTCTAGATCCTAGATCCCACTGTGAAGCAATTATGAGATGGTATCAGAACTAGTTGGAGTTGCAAATCAAATATAGAGAGGTTTGAGTTGTTGTTTAGGGCATTTTTCCAGAAAATTTGAGTGTTTACACTAGAGGTACGGTAGATATTCTTCCACTCATTGTGAAAAGAGGACGGAGAATACTTAGCTATTGCTTAACCCAATCAACTATTTATAATGGAAGGCCAAAATTATGATCTATCTCAGGTCGAAAATCTTGTATAGAGTCACCATGGGGACTGAAGTCGAACCCAACTCTGTTGTAGAAAAAGATAAGTACTTCAATCAACTTGATGAAGCATTTGGAAATATTTACCTCAACATATCGAGGGATCTCCTCTTTCATGTAGACGGTATTGGCACACCCAATGATGTTTGGCTCAATCTTGATTCATTATTTTGGAAGACTGATGAGATGAGAGTCCATTAGGTCAAAAATGAGCTAATCTCCCTTAGCCCAACTCATGATGAGATTATCCAAGACTTATTCACCAAGTTCAAAATGCTAGTACTTCAGCTGAAACCATGTGGAATTGAGAATAAAGAATACCATTTGATATTTTCTATCCTTTCTAAGCTAGGGACCGAGTATTAAGTGTTTGTTTCGACATTCCACTCAAGCAATCTCATAACTAGATATTGGAGGATGTCTACACTAGCAGCCTTCATGGAGTAAATGAATCAAGAGAAATACAAGTTATTCCAAATTGGTCCCATAAAATACACCAATGATGAATCCATTTCTCCTGGTGTATCAAATCAAGCCAAAGGAAATAATAAATATTTGAAGCAAAAGAGAGAAAGAGAAGAAGCATTCAGATACAAAACGATCTAGTTCAACTGATGGGATTTCGAGATCTAGAAGGAGGAAGAACAAGAGAAACATACCCAAATGTGTTTTTTTTATAGGTTCACATCTTGAAATATATTTCTTTAGAAATAAAATGGACATCATGACAAATCTCCTTGAGGAGAACAATATTGATCTTCCAGATTTTGCAAGCGGATGGGAGTGCAAGCAAAGAGATGGTAAGCCTACGCATTATTTTTGTGCATGTGAGAAACATATTTCTGATATATCTGTTTCATATGTATCTATTTCTTATTTACCTTCTGATATATCAGAATATGAATCCTCCATCCCTTCATTGGAAGAAACCACAACCAGTTCACCGAAGCTTCCTCCATAAACTAGTCATTTTTCACTAGTTTTTAATGTCTTCTGAAACTTGTTTCCCAATCCATTCATATATTTCCAATTATGATTTTGAAAGTTATATACGAGCTGATATACATCCTATGAAATTCATATACTCATTTCCCCAACCATTTCATGACCAAAATACCCAAAAAGCCTAAAGATCACTAGCTGGAAAATCTCAAAATTGCCTAGTTTCCAATGCTATGTCACTTGTGTATGTTTATTTTATGTCTTGTATGTATTACATTGGTTTGAAATACATGTCATTTTAATTTATGGGACTTCTTTTCCATATGTATGGAGTTTATTTTACCACCCACGGTCCAAATCTGAGACCCTCCAGGTTCGCTCAACTGTCAATGTGATCTAGTTGCTCACTTTGCTTCTAGTATGGATGCATTTTCTCATGGAGACACCATAACTATAGTATTTTATGCTATATATGACATATATTCTGATATTTTAGAGCCTTGTGAGATTTTTTATATATTTATGAAGGTTCTTCAGCAAATTGGGAAGAATATTCATGGTTTTATTCATCATATGGCAGCTACACAAGAGGAAGATTTTGTTGAATCTTTTAATGTTATTTGGGAAATAATTTCCAGAGATATATTTTACATGTTTGAGTATTATTCTATATAATATTATTCTTCCAAAAAATACATTCTTATGATGCTCCTCCATCACCAAATGATGACCATCAAAGGGCCTCTCCACATGATCTTTGTCTACAACACTTGGATGCATTGATGCACAATCTTGGCATCCACAACATCTTCACCAATTCCATCACCAAGAAGTTTTTCTTTCAGCTCATTCAAGTGAATAAGAGGACATGTTGAAGAAATTTTTTATGATCTATGTCATGTCCATTTTTTAGGGGAGATTTTTTCACATGGGGTTTTCCTCCTTACCTCAATTACATGGACTAATAAATTTTTTGTAAAAGGTGACTTGTCCCTTAGTTTCCTTAGGCCTTAATAAATCATTTGGTATAAGTTGTTATAAGTTAGAATTAAAGGGTGGGTGTTAGAGAATTAATATATCTTAGTACCATGATGTTACACCTAAGAGGCATTTTCGTCTATCTTGTACGTATGTTATATGATCCTAGTTATGTTGCATTGATCAATATTGGTTAAATAGGTGTTTTTGGCTCATTAAATCAAAGTTGAGGTGCTCCATTTTGAAAATCTTGATGATTCAGGCTCTCTAGTTTTTTCATCCAGACATCCCAGGCACATGCATTGATTACAAACCATTTTCTTCTTTTACTAGGGATGCTAGTATGTGAATGTGGTTGTTTTGTGGTCTCCTTGGGAATTTATTGGATCCTAGAGACTCTCCCACTCATACATGTGTTCACCCATGCCTAGAATGCCTAAATTTATGATCCAACATTCCTCCATAAATGTTCACACTTACATTAGTGATTTTTTGGTTAGGTTTGGGAGCCTATTGGTCAACCTAAGGAGGTTTAGATGTCAAATCCTAGCCTAAGACTTGTATGCATCCAAATGGCCTCCAAGGGCTTACAAATTTTTCCCATTGTATTATAAATATGTACCACACATATGTACAAGTTGTATAGTCATAATAATATCAATTATTGACTACATTTGTGTATGCTATTATTCTCTTCTTTACTATTTCCTTGCATATTTTTTCAAATACGGAGATTGTGAATATTGCTCTAGCTCCTACATTTCACTTTGAAGCGATTCTCACAAATCCATTGGAGCGTCTTTCAAGGAATTTAGATGGTGCACCATAGCCTCTCAATGGAGATCTTATGTGCCATATGGAAGGAAACTTTGGTTTATTAGTCTCCTTGTTGTGTCTCTTTCACAGTCTGGCTCTACAAGTCCTTGCCATGTCTATTTTGTTTTCAGATTATGGTTAGTTCATGGTTTTTTTTTAGGACCGTCTGAAAAGTAGGATTATGGGTTCCTTATTATTGATGGTATCATTGTTGTCCTATGTTTGTCATTTAGTATGGGATGATTATGTGGATTTGAAAGCTTTGATTAATATCCTAGTTAGTTGTTATTGTTTTATAGATTTAAAATCCCATTGGTTCTATGAGGTGTGCTTGATATGGAAACTATATAGATCTCTTTTTATCTGTCAATATCATAATTCTTTGCTTGACAAAAAAAAGTATTCCTATCATGATGGTTAGTTTTGAAACAATTCTATTTTCTTTATTAATTGGAAAAGGTTTATTTTATGAAATATCATTTATATTATATTTATTATTTTAAGGATTAATGTGGAAAATTATAATATTAAAGTGTATCTATTCACAGCAAATTAAATTCATTTCAAGAGTTTATGAAATAAATTGTTCTCATGAATTTAAACATTTTCTATGTTTAGTGGACTCTCAACCACCATTCAACATCTTTAATCAATAATTGGTTTAAATTAATAATAGGAATAAGAAGGGGAGGCAGGTGTGGGTGGTGTCATCTTCAACCCATGAAAAAGAAGGGTCAAATCCTTTGCATGGGGACTCGTCAAGAAGACAAACAATCATGCAAAATAAGAACTATTAACGTATGGTATGGAAGTAATGTCAAAGGTAAGCATTGACACCTTCCAAATTTATGGAGACTCTAGTCTTGTTATACAAATGATGAATAACATATAGACTAGTAAAAGGAAGGATATTGAGCATGTTCAAAAAAGAATTTGGGCCTTCTTGTCGGACCTTTCAAAAATCAAGTTATTCCATGTAAAGTGTGAGAACAACATTAAGGAAGACATGTTTTCCAATACCGGGGCTAATCTTAGGCAAGATGAAATGGTGATCAACAATGATAATCCCATAATTAAATGGATAAGTTCCTTTACATTTTAGGGTTTTATGTTAATCCCTCAAGGCTTATTTATTTGTTTAAGCCTCATGGATACGAGACATAGTTGACAATTGTGTTTATGGATCAATGTTTAGGATGAAATATGGTTAACAAAGGTGGTAGGTAGGTGTGGGCATTGATTACTTCATTAATGTCTGAACCCAAATGAACATAGAAAAAATCCTCTTACTTTACTATAACACCATATGATCATGCACATATCTTGGATTTGGGTCATTCATAAGCCTGCAATGAATTGCCTCCACTTCCTCTACATTTAGGGCCTTCAATCAAGGGAATACACAACATTTTGTGACCTTTTTCTTAGGTTATATATAGTTTTTTTATCTTTATACGAGAGGGAAAAATACCCATTGTTAAGTTTCAAGCATGAAATAGTTCTAAAGGTACACAGATGGTGAAACGTATATGATACCATTTCATGGTGACGATAAAATGTAGGGTATGCAAATAAGGATTTATATTTTCACCTATGTTCATGTCAATTCCAATACAATACTAAGATAGATGTCTTCCATTTAATATTTGAAATTAAAATTATGAATGTACCAAATATAAATCAATCTAACAACTATTCATAAGTGGGAATGTCAAAATGTTAAAGAAGAATACACCATTTTGAAAGAAATAATTAGTCAAGAAAGATTGAGGTAACTTTTCTTGGTTCTGGTGAACTAAGAAATATTGATCTCACTTTTCTTTGTGTCATGGAGAAAGGTTTTGTTGAATCTTAATACACACCTAAACCCTAACCTAAAAAATGAAGAGTTAGATCTTTTAATAGAATTTCTACAAAAAATACAATATAATTTTTCAACTCTAGAACTCCCAATTAGCTACATCTCTTAAGTTTGGATTTGATGAGGAACCAAGTGCATATTCAAGAATACTGAATAGTGTCATAGGTTGCAATGTGACTTATATATCGAAAATAAACACACTTTAGAAATTGGCCTCTTGCAAAATAACAAAAGATATAATGTTACAAGACTGCCTCAGTTTTAACACTAGCAAACTCAACCTCAATTATGGAGAATGTGTGAAATATTGCATACATAATCATAACAAGTGGAGGAACTAACCTTTTGGAAATCACATCAATACCAAATTCAAAAGGATGACAACAAGACTATAAGTGAAATCCTAGAGATCCAACTAAATTTATTTAAAAAAAGTTGATGGTATAAAAATTAGTAAGATATAATAGACCAAGAGAAAATTTCCTAATAAGAGGTTTTAACTTAAAGATGAAAAAAAATAATAACATAAAATTCAAACCGAGCCTATATAAGGTATTAAAAGAGGATTGATCAACCCTAATAATCCAAAGAGACTTCCATTGAGATTATCATTAGTACACTATTATCATATTTATGCAAAACTTAGGATCATAAGCAATATCAAATAAAAATGGAGGGTCCTTAATTTTAGGTTGGTATTAATTGAGCCCATGATTTAGAGGTATGGATCCATCCCATGATTGAAGGTTATTCTTCATCCCACCAAGATAAAACAACCCCCAATATTTATATTACTATGGAAAATTGAAAGCCCCCTTGACCCCTTAATACATGCAAATATATTTTTAATATTTTTAGGAGTATTCAAACCCCCAAAATGAATGAAAGTGATATCATATTTCCTCACTAGTGAATCCCCCGTGTAGCACGTCCTTGTTGCAACTGTTTTGGTGAGCATCTTTGTGTAGGCCCCTGGTCCAAGCTGAATTAGAAATGAAAATAACTTTAATTATCTTTTAAAATATCACTACTTTTCTTAGCATTCCTTACGCACTATAACAGGTTCACAATAATTAATGGTAATAAATTTCACCATTACATATAATGGATACCACCAATTATATCAACATCTTTCAAGAATCTGTTCAAAACATTTAACTACACACATAAATTTAACACTTACATTTTCAGTACTTTACACTAAACATCAGTCACCACTTTGACATTATCAATTTTAATCATATATATATATATATATATATATATATATAATGATTATGTTTATCTATTTTCCATTAAATATCCATTACCATTATGAAATCTATTCAAAATATTTAACTACAGACATAAATATAACACCTACTTTTTCACTACTTTTCACTAAACATGCCTCATCACTTTGACATTGCCAATTTTGATATTTTATATTAATGATTATGATTATGTTTATCTATTTTCATTAAATATCCATTACCGCTTTTACATGGAGTTGTCTATGGATTTTCTACTGGGATTTGGCCATAATTTGATAATTTTGTTTTATAAAATCCAAATTTTGTAGTGTTCAAATTGTGTTTTTAAATCCATAAATCGATTCAGCATCCTCAAACACTCCTTACTCCCATGCCACCTAGATTATAAAATTTGCATAATATATAGGAAAATTTACTAGAAAAAGGTTAAAAAATAGAATATTTATACTACTACCTTTGACATAGTGTATTTTGATGTTTTTTTTTTTATAAATATTCATTATTTTGTCTCACTCTCCAAGATCATTACTTAGCTAACACTACATTGAGTCAATAGTCAATTTTAATCTATACTATAAGTGTTTATGACTTTTTAGTTTATGAGGCTCCTTGTTTATAGGAAAAATGATACTTCTATGTACTAATGCAGCTTACTAAACTTTACAAAAGTATATATACCTCTACTATTTGAATTAATAACCTCATAGTTGGATCTATTAAAATTTTAAATTTCATTGTATGTAACTAAAAAAATTGATACCAATAATATAATATAAATTACTAATTTTAAACATAATCATAAATTGTTGAACTTAAAATAGTTTACAAAATGTATAAATATATTTTTCTTTTTAATCATACAATGTAGAATACTACTCTCAAGTCTTTTGGATACCAAAAACAAGGTTGGGAGACTATTTAATTTTTTTCTTTATGGTTAAAGTTAAAAGTTGGATACCAAAAACAAGGTTTAGAGATTATTTAATTTTTTTTCTTTATGGTTAAAGTTAAAGTTAAAAGTTGTTTTAAAATATTTGAAAAATAAATAATAGACTTAAAATATAAAAATACTTTACTTTTTAATTTAAAATGCTAAAAATAAATAAGAAAATTAAAATAATAATAATATTTTTTTAAGATGATACTTATCACAAATATAAATTCTATGAATAAGGCTCCTTGTTTATGGGGCAAAGTAAATTTGGTGAATAAGACCACTTGTTTATAAGACAAGGAACCTTCTCTACGATGAACATTTCTTATAGTTGAATAAAAAATAAACAACCATTGACATGATCCTATTTAATAACCCTGTAGACCCCAATGAAATGTTGAAGGAATTAAATCTTGACTTCATTCTATTTAATGATTGTTTATATCTTAATGACAACCATAAAATCAATCTAACGAGAGTATAATAGTATAATTGGAGTCTCCTGCAATCTACGAAAAACAAAAATGATAGTCCACCACAAAATTAGAAGGTATAAGTAAAAGCTTACAGCCATAATAAATAAATTGATAGTTTGATCGATTTAGGGATCAATTTAGGGATTCATTAGAGCACCTAAGTGGGCCTTATGAACATGTGTTATCTCATTTATATCTCATTGGAGGTTGCAGGTTCAAAACCCCCACCTGGGCTAGGGTTGTTCATTGGCCCATGGTGACAAGGTTCTAAGGGTAGGCCACCAATGTGGGCTTGGGATGTGTGGCCCTACTAAGTCACAAGTTACTGGTATATATCTAGCTTCCAACGATGAGACCTCAGGTTCAGATTTAAGGATTCCTTATCTATGATTTCTATTAGAACTATATGAGACCTAGGGTTTTTTTGTTAGGGCTATATGAGACCTCTGGTTCAAATTTAGGGATTCATTATCTACAATTTTTTGTTAGAACCAGGGGTTCAGATTTAGGGATTCATTATCAATCATTTTTATTAGAGCTATGTGAGACCTAAGGTTAAGATTGAAGGATTCATTATCCGCAATTTTGGTTAAAGCTATATGAGACCTGGGGTTTTTGTTAGGGCTATATGAGACCTCAAGTTCAGATTTAGGGATTCATTATCTGCAATTTTTGTTAAAGCTATATGAGACCTGGGTTTGACCTGGGGTTTTTCGTTAAGGCTATATGAGACCTCAGGTTCAGATTTAGGGATTCATTATCTGCAATTTTTGTTAAAGCTATATGAGTCCTAGGTGTTCAGATTTAGGGATTCATTCTCTGCATTTTTTTTTTATGAGACCTGGGACCCGGGGTTCAGATTTAGGGATTTGTTAGGGCTATATGAGAGCTAGGGTTCAGATTTATTATAACATGTCCATGGAGATGGAGGACTTGGATGGCCGGACAACCCAAGAATTGAGTAATGACAGAACATCCAAACAAATTCAAAACGATCGAGGAAGTCAGCAACACAATGTTGATAGCTGTGAAGATCCACGGAGCTCAACAGATCTAGCTTTCAAGAAGCGACGCCATGATCGATCAACGGAATGCCCGATCGACAGCCTCCCTGAGGCCATTTTGCAAGATATTCTGTCTCGGTTATCAATCTTCGACCTTTTGAGTGCTGGGAAAACGTGCGTCAATTGGCACTCCATCGTTTCGTCCTGCAAGATCTTCCAGCAGTCGTACGACAAGAAACACGAGGAGTCGTGCATTGTTCTCGGCAACCCTCTGGAGAATCCTCGTAATGTTGGTCTCTTCCACATCAAATCTGAAAAGTGGTTCTTTTTGAAGGCGGGGTGTCGGTATTGTCGGTATCGGGCCTGGCTACCCCAGGGAGCTGCTGATGGTCTTATGCTTTTTGTCAGAAGAGATGGAAAACTGGCTGTTGTTAATCCATTAACAACTCACATCAGAATACTGCCCGATATCCAGATAACATCACGCCTTCCTCTAAAATCAGCTCTGCAAAGAAAAACATGGGGCTCCCTTCAAATGCATATGAAGCTGTCTCTCAACATAGTTGTTGACCCAGCCCATGAAAAGACATTTAGAGTGGTGGTGTGGGGAGAGCTGAGAACAAGGAAAGCACATGTTCTTGTCTACACTTCCACTACAGATACTTGGACTACAAGGCTCTGTTCTGATCAGATCCAGTACGGAATTTTTAGGTCACAAACCTTTTCTGCTGTAATTGGCAACACCGTCTACGTCTTCTCACCTTCTAGGTATCACTCTGTGTTGGCTAGTTACGACATAGACACAGGTTTATTTCTCATTCAACGAAGAGCATGGCCACCCCACTGGTGGGTTCCTGTAGCTGGTCACCAGTGGTTTGCTAATACGATAATACTTCGGGTGCAGACCATTGGGATCATAGCTTACAAGAGCGAATTGCTTCTGTTAACTGTCATCTTCGGCCGTGATCATAGCGGGCATCCCTCAGCTTCAGTGGCCGTATGGAATTCAAATGCAACAGGAGCTCTGTGGGATATTTTGACTGTAGAAGGTTTATCGTTTCCTTCAGTGGAGGTTGTGGCCGCGTACGATGGAAAGAACAGCGTGAGATTCATTCATAGTACAGGATCGGTGCTAATGCTTAATTTGGATAGCAACAAGTGGAAGAGAACCTTTCTGGATCCAATTTCGAATACTATTACCCGTGTCAGTGGTGAATCAATCATGGCTTTTAATCTGAATTTAAAGTTTTGCACAGCCTTGGGTTGAATATTATCATGTAATGCTGAAGTAGTGGCTAGGTAATACTTTTGAACTCAAACGAAATAGAGTTCATTTTGTTATAGACTTTATTTTGGGCTGAGTAACATTGTTATGTTGGGTATTTTGATGATAAAAGGTTTCTCATTTCCATTAATGAAGGTTGTGGCGGGGCGAAGAAAAAAGCAGCCTGACAGCAAACATTCAGAGTACTGATCGGTGCTTGTAAGTTGTGCTCATTTTGGATAGCAAAATGTGGAAGAGAACCTTTTCAGTCAAACTGATCACAGTTTTGCAGTTGAATCCGGCTTGGCTTTTCATATCATATTAGGATAACCTATTTTTTAATCAAAATGAAATACCCATAATCATTTTGTGTTTTTAAATGCAAGGAAATATACTTTTTTTTATAGTAGCTATGGTTATAATTTTACAATTATTTAATTTTACAAAATATATAATTTTAAAAGTTTTATTTATATTTATTAAATTTATTAAAACAATTTGTTATTGTTTTAATCTTGTGAAAATTTAGTTTTAAGTTATTAATTATAGAATAATATAGATAATTTTAGTTTTTTTTATAAATGATATTATAGTAATGTGTTTCTATTAGATTGGAAGTGGGATCGAGCTTGACAGCTGAGAAGACAACCACTGATGGGGGCAAGGGTCTCGAGACAGCGAATTGATAAAATAACCAAGCAAAAGAGGGTTGTGTTCCATGGAGGGGGAAACACGGAGTAGGATCTCAACCCCACCTAACAGGTCCCTTGAGGAGTTCCAAATCGGAAGTACTTCGGTTTCATTGAATTAAATGGGAGGAGAGAGTTCGGGCGAGCTTCCCCATGAACAACAAGGGATCATGTCACAAAAGTGTATGCCTAAGGAAGCCCAAGTCCCGGGCATGCAAATTTGATCGTCAAGTTTGAGGGATATCATCTAGTACATGAAGGAACTTGCGTTGATATGAAAATTCGTTGGAATGTTACCCTATGAGAAATCCCTAATTTGTTGGATCAATTCTACTTGGAAACCTAGAGGGAATTATGACTTGCAGCTTGTATCGAAGGGGGTTTTCATGATAAGCTTCATCTTCTTGAAAGACTGAAATAGGGTTTTGGACGGAAACCCCTATTTCTTCTATTTGGTTGGTCTTTTCCTAAGACCTTGGAGAGAACATTTTAACGCAACAAAAGAAGACATGAGGACGACTCCAGCTTGGATCATAATGTATTCACTGCTAGGGGAATACTGGGATGTCGAGATCTTGGAAGACATTGGCAACACTCTCGGCAAGTTTATAAAAATACCGGAGAAAATGAAAAAAAATAGATACAGGGCCTAGGCATGAATCTACGTTTATATGAATTTGACAAAGGCATTGTTAGAAGCTATAGATCAATTGTGGGATGACGAAGAGTGGAGGAAATCCCTCGACTATGAGTGGATCCCCTTTCGCTGCAGAAGATTTCATGGTTATGGGCATCTTTATACGGATTGTCCCCAAAACTCTCGACTACCCAGTCACGGTAGAGCCAAGTGAAGGATGGTCAAGTTTTTACACGTGTGTAACAGAAGAAAAGGAGGGAAAGTCAGAAGCACCTTAACAAACCAAACGTTTTAGCATGACCAACAAGTTTACAATTCTTGATGAACCTAAGAAAAAAGATGACACCTTGGCAGCGATAGAGGAACACAATGAAAAACTATCTGAGAAAGGGAGGGATATAGAGCAATGAAAAGAGGATATTGAAACATCGCAGTTGTAAGAGGAGGTGACCGAAGAAGAAGGGGAGGATATAGACCTTGGCAATTTGGATCTAGATAGGATAGAATAGGTATGTGACGATCAAGGTAAGGGTTTTATCCCCCAAGATAAAGTTTCCTTATTGAAAAATGCGATAATAAAAGTCAAGGCCCATAGTCCTTTGGGATTAATGGCAGGATTGATGAAGGAATCCAAAAGGGAATTTCTCGAGAATGGAGACAAATTGGGATGGAAATCCAATCGAGTCCGTATTGTAGAAGTAGATGTTAAGCTCATTGAATCAAGCTAGTTATCTACCATTAGAGAAGCCCTTGGGCTCTAAATCTCTCTTGTCTCCAATGAATTTCATCAGTTGGAATATTGAAGGGCCCAATAACCCTCAAAAGGTACAAATTTAAAAATGGAAGCTTAATATGGAGAAACCAGGGGTTATGTTTGTGCAGGAATCTCAACGCACATAACAATGCTTTTAGAGGTATGTAGGAAAGCTTGGAGGAATTGTGCAGGCGTAGGGGTAGATGTGTCTGGGGCTGAGGGAGTTTTAGGGGTTCTTTGGGACCCATCTCATATTTCCCTTAATGGTTTTGTGGCTTCTGAACACTTTATATTTGCATATTTCCACATTGTCAAAAGTCTGATCCGCGGGAACCTGACTAATGTCTATGGTTCCCACTCTTCATCATAAAATAAAGGTTTCATCTACTTGCTCATACAGTTACAGAAGAGGGTGGGTGGTTTTCACTGAATTGTTGGAGGGGAATTCAACATGATCACCGCACTAGAGGAAGAAAAAGGAGGGAGGAGAAAATTGGAAGTGGAGAATGTGATATTTCAGAAGGCCATTGAAGAAATGGGGCCAATAGATATAGTTACGGGATAAGAGATCTACACATGGAACAATAGTCGAGGAGGAGAGTGAAATATAGTCTCTCGTCTAGATCAATTTCTTTTCTATGAATCCATTATAGACCTCAGAAGTGAATTATGTTCCCTAGTTCTCCCTGTGACTGGTTTGAATCTCTAGCCACTATGTTTATGGTGGAGCGATTTGGGGTCTCAGTTCAAAAATATGTTTAGGATTGAATAGTTATAGTTGAGACATCCATACTTTAAGGATGAAGTACATCAATGGTGGGAAGAAGACAATAAGATGGAGGGTAATAACATGTAGAGGGTTTAAAAGAAGCCCAAATACCATAAAGGAAAGATCAAATGGGACATGGTTTTCACTCTTAAAACTCACGGGGGGTTAGGTTTATGAGATTCACTAGCAATGAATATGGTAAGTGGGGAAAAATGATGGTGGTGGTGGGTCTCACAAGTGGGGGAACCCTGGGTTAAACTATGGAACCAAAAATATGTTGATGGATGGGAGAAACATCACCGTGTTTGGCTTTGTTGATGACAAATGGGGTTCACACATACGGAATCTGTCCAGAAAGGGAAGACGATTGATCCAAGAAAAATTCTTTTGGGATGTTAGGAACAAGGAGCACACATCTTTTTGGGAGGATGCATCGCAACAACTTCCTTGTTTAAATGCAACCATTGATACCCCTCTTCTCTATCATAATTGCAGGGGTTCACCAGTTAATCAAAGTAAAGGATTTATAGGAATAAGGGGAAGACTTGATGGGTTTTCGAAGATGGTTTCCATGAGATCGTTGGGAATAGTTAGGAAATGGAGATGAATTGGGATGGTTATGCAGGCCCTTTAGCATAGTTACATTCCTGTAAATAATAGACAAGATAATATTATGTGGGGTAGGTCTCCCAAAGGAACTTATCAGTCCAGGAGGCCTATAATATAAAAGATGTATACACCACAGGGGATTCACCTTATTGAGCAATATCTTATCATTTGCATTCATAAAGGGAGGTTTTTTATTTTGAAAAATAAGGTTAATATATTTTAGGTACTGTGGTGTGGGGAATAGGGTATGGGGGATTTATAGGTATTGGGGGGTATAAAAATGGGTTTATAGTAAAAATAAGGAATATATTGTAAAAATAGGGGTTTTTTAATTGGAAATATGTATTGAGACAGGGGCTCAACAAAATGATTTTTTCAAGTAATTATCAATATCTAGTGGAATTAGGGGTATTCTTTAATATCCCATGAACGAAGGCGTTATGACATCGTTTCACTAAGTGAAGACCCTGTGGGATACAAAAAAGATCCAAGCGATCAATCCTACAAAATTATGTGGGAGGAAAAGTTATGGCCAAATATTGCAACATTTTCCGGGCTATTATTACAGAGAAGAAATCTAACAAGAGAAAATATGAAAAAATAGGTCTTCATGGGCCTCATTAGTGGTTCTTGTGCAAGAAGAGCATGGAAACCCTTGACCACCTACTGGATAATTGTCTGTTCTCAAGCTCTCTATGGAACAAAGGGGAAGTTTTATTTTGGTGTTCTAGAGGAAGCAAAGGGAGACCAAATCTATCCTTGAAAAATTAGTTGCAAGATCCTTTCTCAAACATAATTGTTAATCGAATCTGGTGCATTTTCCTTAGCTTTGTTGTATGGGAAACATGGAAAGAGTGTAATCTCGTGACTTTTAGAGAGGTTTCTCGTACTGACAAAAAAGTGTGGGATTCCATCTAGTTGGAAATCCTGGAAACGGTTTGGCTAGGGTCTTGGACCAAAGAGGCTTGGTGTGCCCACAGAAAATAACTCCTCATTCTAAAATATTGGGGAATTGATGGCCCTATGCAGTGTTGAAGCCTCCCCAAAATATATCCTCTAAATGGACCTATTCCTAATCGATGGGAGCCCTTGAAAGTTAGTTATTTCAAGCTAAAATTTGATGAGGCATAAAAGGGTAACCCAAGCAAGTCGGGATTTTGTGGTATTATCAAGGACCACTAGGGGATGATGATAAATTTCTTCTATGGTGGTATCTAATACGACACCAATAATGTAAAAGAGCTAGAAGGTCTCATCCAAGATCTTATGATTTCCCTATAGAAGGAAATTCTCCCTATGGTGATCGAAATGGATTTTCAACTTGTCCTAAGAATGGTGGAACGCATTCACAATGATGTGTCTTCCTCCAAGGTGTCATTGACCTAGAGTTTCGAACACATGTTAGAATGAGATGAACTGTTTGTTAGGCTCTTGCAAGGGATAGCCTTTCACCATGTAAGATGTGAATGAAATAATATGGTAGATAGATTGGCTAATGCATGTACGTAGAGCCATTAATTAACAATTGGTAATGCCTGGAATGATTTCATTAATGAGACTCTTGGAACAAAGATAAGGCTACAGGTGCTCATAGATACTATTTTTTAAGTGGATCAGGACAAATGAAGGCTCATGTTGGTCGATGGGCATGCCAAGTGTTAGATTTCTAATCTGTATAATGAAGAGGAAATATGTTGGGGAGGGATGACACCCTTTGAAAATAATGAATAGTTTCAGGTGTGATGTTATTGCTCACACGATGTCTATGGGATGGGATTTCAATGGAGGTGGTGGCATATCTAGCCTAATATGGGATGAGTTTATGAGTGGAGCATACTAGAGGACAACTCAGGTTTGCATTTGTACATGGTCAATCATTATGGATAGTGGGGGGTTTCTATTTAATCCCAATCAAGCGGCGTCCATGTAGTTGTGTGCTTCTAGTTCAAAGGTGGTGGCTCCTAATGTGTATTGACATTCGTATAACCGAGAATATGGAGCATGGAAAGTCCATGGTTTGGGATAGCAAAGGAAAGGCATCATGGAGGGATCAGTTAATTCTACCCATGGGAAACCATCAACACATCATGCATCCTCAAAAGCACACGGCATGGGAAGCTAAGTACTTTCATCTTCTCCTACCCTCAGAGGTGGAGGAGCGAGTTCAAGACATTGAATGGATCCTTTGTGACCAGTTGGATGATGAAACCCTTTAATATGAAACTAAAGGAATCCAAGAGTAGGTCATGGACCTTGGTAATAATGCATCTCGAATGGGGTTCTATGAAATAACCATTTCCTTGTTCTGGGTAATGAATGTTGGAGACAATTACCCAACATGCACACTTAATTTGTCAATTTGGCCTTGTTAAACCACTATCCTAAGTTTTATTGACTTAATCGGCATCATATGAGCACACTATGACATCAGAATGAGCACACCCATGCCTACCTTCAGTCAAGGAGGCAAACTAAGCAATATCCTTCATTCAGGGAGGCTAACTAGGCTTCCTCCTTCAAACAAGGAGCATTCCGGGGGTGATCTGAGTGTCATAAATGCACCTAATTGCTAACCGATTGTTACAATTAGGTAAGCTAAGTGGTGAAGGAACCTCCATTCATTATATTGATTATTTTTATTAATATTTATGAATTGGAGTCTACTAGGGCACCTCTAACCACCTCTGATGACTAGTTTGACTTCAGTTAACCTCATCGGGGTTCATTGGAGTTAATGATATGCTACCACTTGTTGGTTGGCATGCAGTGACATGTGTCTAAGCTACTTTCAATTAGACTCAGTCATTCATTACACTCCAACTTCAGTTAGGACTCAGTTGAGTTAATATGAACTTGATTAGTGGGTTAACTAAGTGTGTTTACTATGGCTTACATTCAGTTAAGCTACACACATTCATTCAATTAAAATGACCTCCTTGGGAATAGGAATTGTGTTGGAATTCATGCACCTTGCGTGATCATTGTATTGTATTAGTCATTCTTTATTGATTATATAGAGCTGTTGCTTCCATTGCAGCACCATTATGCCAATTTTATGCTTAATTATCTAAAATATTTCGTGAGACTATGTTTTAGTCCCTAGATTACTGTGACAAATTAATATGGTATTAGATCTCACAGTGGGATAAAGCTCATATCTCTCAAAAACATGTTTTTTTACAGATCTTGCATGAAAAATTGAGCAAAGCTCAAAATTCTAGCACTGCACCAGAAGCAAAGGCTTACCACTTAATACCCCAAGTTAAGTAATTGTTTATCAATCTTGCTTGATCAACTATGTTGGTTATGGTGAAATCCTAAAATGTGCAGGATGTTCAACCTTATGGTGCCCCTTTTGTTGTGATTTGCAGGTTTTAACAAGTGAAAGCATTCGCTACAATAGTTTGAGATGGATTCTACCATAGAACTCTTGACTCCGTTCAATTTCCATTCATGGAAAGGAGATATGGAGATCCAGCTACATGCCAGAGGACTCTACCAGGTCACTATGGAAACTAAAGAAGAGCCTACTCATGTGACGGACAAAGCTAGATACTTGAACAAGAAAGATGAAGCATTAAGATTCTTGTGCCTCTCTATTTCCCGGGATCTTCTTTTCTATCTCTCGGGATTGAAGGATCCAAAGGAAATTTGGGACAAATTGGAAACCATGTATGGAAAACAGGATGAGTTGAGAGTATACGATCTTGAAAACAAGTTGATGGCTCTCCAACCTTCCAATTTCGAGACCTTAAAATATTTTTTCACAAAGTTCAAGCACATTTTCTTACTGTTGAAGCAGTGTAAGGTGGAGAAGGAGGATGATCACCTCATCCTCACAATTCTCTTCAAACTTGGAGCTGATTATTTGGTGTTTGTCTCTACATTCCATGCGGGGAAGCTCACAACCCTTGGATGGAAGATTCCTTCACTCAATGCCTTTGACATTGAGTCCCTAACAAGTAAACATGATAAGCTTGTCTAGATGGGGATCATAAAATCCTCTCATGATCAATCCCTCTATGTCTCAAGGCCCAAAGATATGAAGGGTAAAGGAAAGTAGCAGAAGAACCCAAAAACCAAATTTGAAGCTCCTAAGTCTAAAGTTGAAAACCAGTAGCATGAACAGCCTTCCAACTCAAAGAAGAACAAAAGAAAAGTGAATCATGGAAAGGAAAAAGTCAAGTGTTCATACTGCGGGAATGGATTCAACTCTAAACATGCCTGCATGAAAAAGAAACTTGATGAAGCTACTTCTCTTCTTGAGAAAAATCACATCAATCTTCTGGAAACATTTCGGAGGATCAGCAATATCGGGAACCACAGCATGAAAAAGGTCATGCTCTCATGGAAAGCACTTCGAAGTCCAAATATATTTTGATAGATTCTGGAGCTTCGAATCACATGATGGCTGAAAGAGAATATTTCTCATCTTTGGAGACCGAAAAATACATTCCCATCCACTTGTTAGATTTTTATCATTCTAAGCTAGCATAACATTAGGATATTTAACTGAGAGAACAACAAGCACAACAATCAAAACATAAGAGACAATGAACACAGTGTTTTCCTCAGGGAAACCATAAATGGAGAAAACCCCGCAACTTCCTCATAGATAGAATTAGCACCAAAGTAAAACCCAAAATAGTAAATGATCTCCCGACCGCAGTAACCTTCTTCTTATCTAGCCCCAGTGTCTTCTCCTTCCTCAAATATGCGCTACACTTGAGTGTGTATGTGATGTGTTCTAAATAGAGAGTCCAGCTCTCTATTTATACTAATCCTAGCATGACTAAAACCCTACTAGGGCCAACCTCTCTAGGAGATTCTAATAACCCTATATCCTTGGAACTGTGGGGACTTTAACCCTTAGACAATAGGAGGGTTACCCACAATGACTTGACATGACTTGTTTACATTATTGATTCTCCTGATCGAAACATAGGGGCATGACATGACATAAGAACATCCTGGAATAAACATCAGGTTACAATAGATAAGAAATACAAGTGAATGCATTCCGAAGTTACAATTACATTAACACTCCCTCTTAACTAGGAAGGTATTCTCTCGACACAATTTTCATCACTGGTCTTCTTATTTGGGTCTTCTCGTCATCTTCATCTTCAAGTCATCTTCATCTTCAAGTCTTCTTTGTCTTCAAGTCATCTTCGTCTCTGTATTTGGATCATCACTTGATCTGGATCATCAATGGATCTGGATCATCACTCGATCTGGATCATCACTGGGCATCACCACTGGATTTGGATCATCACTCAATCTAGATGATCACTAGACATCATCACTAGATTTGGATCATCACTGGATCTATATCATCACTGGGCATCATCACTGGATTTGTATCATCACTTAATCTAGATCATCACTGGGCATCATCACTAGATTTGGATCATCACTCAATCTGTATCATCACTACTGGATCATCATCACTGGATCATCACGGGTGCTATCTCATGATTCTTCTTGTCACAGGAAGTTCTACGGAGCCATCCCTTTTTCATGCCGGTTGTAGGCCTAGCCTCCATGTAGGTCTTTCTTCAGCGCTTATATCTGACACCAAGTCAGAATGACCCGTCCAACACTTACATCTGACCTACTCGTCAGAAAGGCATGCCCAACACTCACATCTAATCATGTAGGAACCAATCCTATAATCATATCAGAAATGCTCGCCACTCACATTCACCAGCATGATAGGACACAACTACTATGATCTGTGAAAAGGCTCAACACTTACAACCACCAGCATGATAGGACACAACTACTATCATCTATGGAAAGGCACATCACTTACATCCACCAGCATGGTAGGACACACCTACTACCATCTGTGGAAAGGCACAACACTTACAATCACTAGCATGGTAGGACACACCTACTACCATATGTGAAAAGGCAGAGCACTCACATCCACTAGCATGATAGGACACACCTACTATCATCTATGGAAAGGCTAACACTCACATCCACCAGCATGATAGGACACACCTACTATCATTTGTGGAAAGGCACTGCACTTACATCTGATCATGTGGGAACACATCCCTCTGTCACATCAGAATGGATCTCAGTCCCAGCCTAAGGATTTTTGGTACCTCACCAGGTAGCTCCATTCCAAGAATGGCGATAGCCTTGTATCTAACACCCAGTCAGAATGGCCAACACTCACATCTGACATGGAAGGAACATAATCCTTTAGCCATGACAGAATGGCTCAGCCCTTACATCTGATCAAGTGGGAACACATCCTTCTATCACATCAGAATGGCCATGCACTCATATTTGATCATGTGAGAGCACATCTCACGGTCATATCAGAATGGCCCTCAGTCCGAGACTAAGTTTTCCTGGTACCTCACAAGGCAGCTCCATTCAAAGAATGTCAATATCTCTTATATCTGATCATGTAGGAACCAATCCTATAGTCATATCAAAATGGCTCAGCACTCATATCTAACATGGAAGGAACCAATCCTCTCACCATGATAGAATGGTTCAACCCTTACATCTGACCATGGAAGGAACCAATCCTCTCACCATGTTAGAATGGCTCATGGACTCATCACTTCCCTTTGGAGGGAATCTCAATCTAGAGAACACCAAACCTCTCCCTAAAGTACTCAAACTTCACCCTAGCCAATGGCTTTATTAACACATCAGCAATCTGATCGTCCATCAAAACATATTGGATCTTCACTGCTCCCCTCTGCACCATATCCTTGACATAGGAACTGGCTCAAGGTGTTCATAGAAAAGAAAATGCCTGGTCTTGTGTTTGTCAGTTACATCAAGGACCCAATCATCTGATGATACATCGTAGCATCAACCAACTTTGATGAAGCATTGCTCAATAGCTTCAGGTTTGATGCCATAGGTGTGGCCATAGCCTTGCAGTCCATCATCCCAAACATCTTCAGGATCTCTACTACATAATTCCCTTGTCCAAGGAAGATTCCATCCATATTCTGCCATACCTCCATGCCTAGAAAATAATGCATCATACCCAAGTCCTTCATTTTGAACTCGATAGCAAGATTTCTCTTCGTATCAGCAATCAACCCATCCATACCCATCACAAACAGATCATCTACATATAGTAGAAGAATCGATGGGTTTCCATATTCAACCTTGTAGTAAAGGTTGGAATCTACTTTACTCTTGGTAACGCCTAGACTGGATAGAAAGCTGTCAATTCTGCCGTACCATGTCCTAGGTTCCTGTTTCAAACTGTACATGGCTTTCTTTAATCTACACACATGAGACTCCCTGTCATGTGTCTCAAAACTGAGTGGCTTCTGTACATAGACTTCCTCTTCTACTACACCATTCAAGAAGGCAGTATTGACATCCATCTGGTGTATCTTCCACTTCATTACTGCAGCCATAGAAAGTACCGATCTGATGGAAGTGTATTTGGCTACAGGAGCAAAGGTTTCTTCATAATCTATTCCTTCTTTCTAAGAGAAACCACAAGCCACAAATATTGCCTTATATTTCTCTATGCTACCATCTGCAGCATGCTTGATCTTGTAGATCCATTTGGAATTTACAAGTGACTTCCCTTCTAGTCTTGGAACAACATCCCAAACATCATTTTTCATGATTGATTGGTATTCTTCGATCATCGCATCCTTCCATTCTTTCTGTTCTGCCACTTCTTCATAATTGGAAGGTTCTTTATCAATGAAATCACATAGTAATGCTACATACCTGGAGCAGGATCTAGTCCTTTTTTTGTCTCTATGATTCTCTTATGGAGCCCCATATCTTTCCGCACCTTGGATCACTTCCTGTACCCAGGATGGTTTCCTCTTGTGAGGATTCTTTTCCTAAGGTGGATCTACAATTCTTTGTGGTTCTTCATATTCTCCATCTTCTTCTTTAGTTTCTTCATTCATGGTTGTATTATGAATTCTGGGTGCTTCTACTTCTTCAGGTTCTTCATCATGCCTCTTCCTGGATTTGTTGTAAGTTGTTTCTTCATCAAAAGTCACATCCCTGCTGATGTTAATATTCTTGTATCCTGGGAAATATATTCTGTAAGCCTTCGAGCTTTCAGAGTATCCCACAAATATACTCTTTTTTTTTTCTCTTCTCTTTTGGAATGTGTATGTACACAGGATAGCTCAATATTCTGAGATGGATGACTTCTGGTTTCTTACCGGAGAAGACTTCTTTAGGAGTCTTGTTCTCGAGTACTCTATGTGGAGTACGGTTCTATACATACACCGTTGTTCTGGAAGCTTCCGCCCAAATATACATAGGAAGATCTTGATCATGAAGAATTTCTCTTGCAGCTTCCATGATAGTTCTATTCTTCCTTTCTGTAACCCCATTTTGTTGTGGATTTTAAGGAGTGGAAAAATCCCTCTTAATCCCTGAGTCTTTGCATAGCTCTTTGAATTCATTTGAAGTGAATTCTCTGCCATTGTCTGATCGAAAGGTCTTGATCTTATTTTCAGTGTGATTCTAGATCAAGGCTTTGAATTCCTTGAACTTACAAAATAATTCATCTTTGTTCTTCATGAAGTAAACCCTTGTCTTTCTAGAAAAGTCATCAATAAAAGAAACATAGAATGCATACCCGCTTAGTGAGTTTGATGACATAGGACCACATACATCAGAGTGGATGATTTCCAATATTCCTTTTGCTTTTCTTTCACTACTTGGAAATGTCTTCTTTGTATTATTCCCTTTCGCACATCCTTTGCAGACCCCATCATGTTTTTCTTGGATTTCTGAAAGACCTTCAACAACTTTTCTTGCAATAGGTAGTGCTCTGTAATGCACATGTGCAAGCCTTCTATTCCAAAGCTCATTTGGTTCTGCTGTTTCATTGACCAATGCTTGTTTTGGATGGCCCTTCAATTTGTACAAACCTCCTTCTTGTTCTCCAATCACTACTGCATCATCGATAGTCTTTCCTTTTGGCCACATGATGACTTGGCCATCTATGAATGCAACCCTGATTCCTTTTGCATCTAATGCAGATATGGAGAGAAGATTCTTCTTTAGTCCTGGTACAAACAATACTTCCTTCATTTTCATAGACTTTCCAGAGTCTGGTTTATAAGAGGAATCTCCACTACCTTTTATTGGATACTGGTAGTCATATCCTAACTTCACCTTGTGAGGTGATTCATGTTCTGATAGTTTCACAAAAGATTCCTTGAATCCTGTCATATTCTTGGAAGCCCCATTTTCTATAAGCCAATCAATGCTACCATGAGTAATGTTTCCAGTAAGAGCAAAAATCAAAACATATTCATCTTGACTTTCATATCTATTTTTCTTCTTGGAAGTGTCATCATCCTCCATAGTATGAGTATGATGTCTTCTCTTGTTTCCTTTCTTCTTATGAGATTTAGTCTTGTTTATAGGAGGAATGTCCTTTGAAAAGTGTCCTCTTTCATCAAATGTATAACATCTCAATATAGATAGGTCGTTTCTCTTGTTATCTTTATGGTAAAAGTTCTTACCTTTGGAGTGATGAGGGTTTCTTCTTCCTTTCTTGGAGTGAACTGTGAGGGCTTGATATTCACTTCCCATATTCTCTTCTCGAGCTGCTATCTAAGCTTCTTCTTGAGATAATTCTTCCCATAGTCTGCTGAACTTGACTAACTTCTTTCTTGCATAGATTCCTTGGATGAATGAATCCCAGACCTAGGGAGGCCATTCAATGTTGTCATCACAATTTCTGCATTCTCCACTTCTTCATCTACAGCTTCTAGTTGTTCTTTGATCTGGGAGACCCTTGTGAAGTAAGAATGGATGGTCTCAGCATTCTAAATCTTTACATTCATCAACTAGTTCCTTAGAGTCATATTCTGATTGATGTTCTTCCCTTCAAATAGTTTGGTTAGGGCATCAAACATAGCTTTAGGTGTCTTGAGAGAGGATACTTGTAGGATAAGGTGATCCTTGATAAATCTAGCAATGATTCTCTTTGCCATAACCAACTTCTTCTTATGTAATGCCTTTGGCTCATCTCCCTCTGGAACTAGAATCTCCAAATGGATGTAGGAGTCCAACTCATTCTCTTCCAGGACCAGGGAGATCCTATACTTCTAAGCTTGGAAGTTGTTAGCTCCCTCAAGATTTTCATCAAGCTTGGTATGATGAGACATCTTAACTGAGAACCTCAAATGGAAATACAAAATATCTAGATCTTACCAGGTCAAGATGTCGGATATGGATTTGGAGCTGAAAATCTTGTAGAGCTGGTTCAGGAGCAAATTAGGGTTTTGCTTTTCTGGAGTTCTGTCCACCCAAATGCCTTGAAATTCATCCCTAACTTTGATTTTGGAGAGAAGATCAATCCATTCCTGGGGTCACTGAAAAATTCCTCTTTTGTGAAAAGCCCTAATTTCTGGCAGTAGTGTTACGTCCAAAACTGAAAAACCTCAGAATTGGATTCTGCTTTGATAGAAAGATTCACCCTAGGGAGGAGAGTTATTCCAACCTTCTTTTGCTAAAAATCTATGGAGAGAGATCCACAAAGTAGGAATACCTAGTTCTCGCAGGTGCATAGTGTCTTCTTCTTAGGTTAGCTCTGATACCATGTTAGATTTTTATCATTCTAAGCTAGCATAACATTAGGATATTTAATTGACAGAAAAACAAGCACAACAATCGAAACATAAGAGACAATGAACATAGTGTTTTCCTCGGGGAAACCATAAATGGAGAAAACCTCGCAACTTCCTCAGAGATAGAATCAACAACAAAGTAAAACCCAAAACGATAAGTGATCTCCCAACAGTAGTAACCTTATTCTTATCTAGCCCCAGTGTCTTCTCCTTCCTCAACTATGTGCTGCACTTGAGTGTGTATGTGATGTGTGCTAAATAGAGAGTCCAACTCTCTATTTATACTAATATTGGCATGACTAAAAACCTACTAAGGCCGACCTCTCTAGGAGAGTCTAATAACCCTAGTGCCCTAGAACTGCGGGGACTTTAACCCTTAGACAATATGAGAGTTACCCACAATGACTTGACATGACTTATTTACATTATTGATTCTCCCGATCGGAACATCGGGGCATGCCATGACATAAGAACATCCCAGAATAAACAATCGGGTTACAATAGATAAGAAATACAAGTGAATACATTCCAAAGTTATAGTTACATTAACACCACATGGGATATGACTCCACAATCATATCCAAAGGACAAGGTACTGTAGATCTTGAGCATGGTTATTTTTCCAATGTTCTGCATGTACCATCTCTTGCATCAAAACTCCTAAGTGTTTATCAAATGACACATACAGGAGTGCCCAAGAGAGTATCCTTTATCCCAGATGATGTAGAGATCATAGAACTTGCATCTAGAAAAATTGTAGCAAAAGGCCTTGCAAACCATCATGCAAAATCCTATGAGTTCTCCCATTTTGTGGCGGATGCAAAGCCCATTGCATTGTTGACTCATGGAAATGAGGTTAGTAGATTGTGGAATGAGAGGTTCAGCCACCTGAAATTTAAATACTTGCATCAATTATAGAAGAATTCTATGGTTGAATGCCTCCCAGTCATCAAAACTACCACTAAAATTTGCAAGGGCTATGTTGTTGGCAAGCACCCTGAGCATAAGTTTGATTAGGGGAAGTAAAGCTGAGCATCATGAATCTTGGGACTGATACATTCTGATATCAGAGGTCCCATTCCTAATGCATCCATGAATGGATCAAGGTACGTTCTCACTTTCATTGATTACTTTTCTAGATACACATGGGTCCTTTTTATCAAAAAGAAGTCGGAAGTCTTGGAAAAATTCATTGAATTGAAGGCTTTGATTGAGAATGCATCTAGAAAAAAGATCAAGATTTTGAGATTTGATAATGGAAGGGAGTATATCAGTAATTAGTTACTACATATATGTTCCCAAATTGGTATTCAGATCCAACATTCAGTTCCCTACACTCCCCAGCAGGAACGATGTAGCGGAGAGGAAGAATCGGTCTCTCAAGGAGATGACCACTTGTATGCTGGAATCAAAGAAGTTGGCTGCAAATTTGTTGGATGAAGACATGAATGATACAGAATATATTTAGGACAGATTTCCACACTCATCCATGAAAGGGGAGACCTTTTTCTAATCATATTTCGGACACAAGTCGAATGTGTCAAATCTGAGGGTGTTTGAGTCCACTGCCTGGGCCTGAATTCCACTTGATAAAAGGAGGGATTTACAACCGCAAAGCATCCAATGTCTGTTTATTGGATATATTGATGAATATAAAGGTTTCAATCTACTAGATATCAAAAAAAAATATATCATCATTGAAAGAAGTGTCATGTTCGATGAGCCTCTTCGGGAGGTAGAACTAGTGAAGGAGAAAACTACTGAATTTTCTTCATATTCTACTGAATACTTGGATGATGTAATTGGGGGTGATGACTCTGATTTGGATACTCTGATTTATGATATTAGGGAACAATAAAAATAATATGTTGAATCAGAACCTAAATTTCAAAATCATATCCCAACTTGGGCCCGACAGACACTCTCCTCCGCAGGTGATAACATTGGAAATACGGATGATCCAAGAAGAACCCGATTTGATTTCCAAAGAGAAGGTATTGTGCTCTCTTGTCCTGATTATTTGTTCTCTGAATATTTTTATTTAATGATAAGTTCATATCCTAATTCTTACTACCATGCTCATAAGGATCTGATATGGAAATCTACCATGGACAAAGAGATGAATTCTGTTCAGAAAAACACTACTTGGGAGCTAGTTTCTCTTCCTCTGGGGAGGAAACTAGTTCAATGCAAGTCGGTGTTTAGGAATAAGGTTGCTATTGATGGTGAAAATTGAAAATATAAGGCAATTCTGGTATCAAAATGTTTCTCCTAGGTCCAAGGTGTGGATTACCATGAGAATTTTGCACTGGTTGCAAAAATGGACTCCATTCGCCTAGTTTTGGCAATTTCTGCATCTAAGCACTAGGAAGTGCATCGTATGGATGTTAAGTATGCCTTTATGCATGGAGATATTCATGATGAGATATACATGAAGCAGCCCGAGGGCTACATTTCTTATCCATCTTTTGTTTGCAAACTAAAGAAGTCACTATACGGGTTAAAACATGCCCCAAGAGAGTGGTATTCCAAGATGGATGCCTTCCTTCTCTCACAAAACTTCCAAAGGTGTAAATATGATATGAATGTGTATATACATTATTATGATGGTAATTTTATTATTATTGTTTTATATTTTGATGAATTACTGATTACAGGTGGCATAGTTACTTCTATTTCAGTCACCAAAACTGCTCTCTACAATGCATTTGAAATGAGTGATTTGGGGCTCTTGAAGCAATTTCTGGTGCTCGAAATTGAGAAAAAAATTGATGGGATGATGGTCACTTAGATCAAATAAATATCATACCTATTAGTAAATTTTAACATGTCTGAATGTAAGGCTGCTCCATTCCATTTTCTTTCAGGGATTAGCGTTGAAGAAGGAAAAAACACACCTCCCATGGACCGCACTATTTATCGACAGCTAATAGGTAGCTTGATCTACTTGAATCATTATTGACCTAATATATATTATGCCATGAATGATTTGTCAATATACATGAAAAATCCTCATGATATTCATTGGAAGGCAGCCAAGAGGATCGTCCAGTATATTCAGGGAACTAGGACCTACGATATTCACTATGCTGCAGACTCTAAGCTAGAGCCGATTGGTTACACAGATTCCGATTGGGAGGGTGATTCCATTGATCAAAATTCTATTTCTGAATATGTCTTCATGTTTGGTAGTGGCCCCATTTGATGCTCTAGCAAAAATCAGGCCTCCATAGCATTGTCTTCAGCAAACATCGAGTACCGAGGAGTGGTGAATGCTTGCATCCAAGCTATTTGGTTGCAAGGAATTCTTTCAAATTTTGATCTTAGTACTACTTTATCCACTGTCCTATTTTGTGACAATCAAAGTGCTATTAAGATATCCACAGATCCAGTTACCAAGCAGAGGACCAAGCATGTAGAGATACACATGCACTATACCAGGGAATTAGTGCATGACATGATCGTCATTCTGTAATACTGCCCCACTGATGAGCAGATTGCATACATCTTCACCAAGAGATTTTCAAAAAATAAGTTCACTTACCTCCGTTCACTATTGGGGGTGAGTTCATCAGGGTGATCAAACTAATTTTAGTGTTCAGCTTGAGGGGTGGGTGGGTTTCCCAATGGGTTTTCCCTATTTTCCTCACTTAGATATATTTTTGAGCATTGTTTGAGTTACATTATTGTACAGGGTGACCTATGGCCTTTTTTTTTCAGGGCCCTAGCATTTCATGCACTTTTTTTATTCTCCTGGGCATAGCTTAAGGGGGGGTGTTGGAGACATTTACCCAACATCCACACTTAATTTGGTCAATTTGGCCTTGTTAAACCATTATCCTAAGTTTTATTGACTTAATCAGCATCATATGAGCACACTATGACATCAGTATGAGCACACCCACACCTACCTTTAGTCAAGGAGGCCAACTAAGCTATCTCCTTCATTCAGGGAGGCTAACTGGGCTTCCTTCTTCAATTAGGGAGCATTCCAGGGGTGATCTGAGTGTCATAAATGCACCTAATTGCTAACTGATTGTTACAATGAGTTAAGCTAAGTGGTCAAAGCACCTCCATTCATTATATTGATTGTTTTTATTAATATTTATGAACTAGAGTCAACTAGGGTGCCTCTAACCACCTCTGATGACTAGTTTGACTTCAATTAACCTCATTGAGGTTAATTGGAGTTAATGATGCACTACCACTTGTTGGTTGAAATGCAATGACATGTGTCTGAGCTACTTTCAGGTAGACTCAGTCATCCATTGCACTTCGACTTCAGTTAGGACTCAGTTGAGTCAATCTGAACTTGATCAGTGGGTTAACTATGTTGATGTAATTGTAACTTCAGAATGTATTCACTTGTATTTATTATGTATTATACCCCGATTTTTATTCCAGGAAGTGTTTGTAATGTAGTTGAGTCATCTCATGCCCTGATGTTTCGATCGAGAGTTTCTATAATGTAAACAAGTCATGTCAAGTTAATGTGGGTAATCCTCCTATTGTTCAAGGGTTAAAGTCCCCGCAGTTCCGGGGCCCTACGGTTGTTAGAATCACCTGGTGAATTTGACCCTAGTGATTCATTGTCAAGTTGGGAATTAGTATAAAAGAGAGTGACTCTCTCTATTTATCACACACTCACTCACACTCAGTTGTAGTGCATAGCTGAGGGAGAAGAAGTTGCTGGGGCTAGAAAGAAAGAGGCTACCACTGTCGGGAGATCATCTTACTATTTTGGGTTTTACTTTTGGTGCTAATTCTATCTCTGAGGTATTCATCTACGACAGTAATCTAGGGACTAGAACACAGTCTCATCAAATATTAATAACAATAAGACATGAAAATGGTGTAATAGTGCTACAAAATGAGTAGCCACTCTGTATATTCACACAAAGAATGAGTAATACAATACAATGATCATGCTACAAGCATGAATGAAAAATCAATTTGAATTCCTAAGGAGGTCATTCGAATTGAATGAGTGAGTCTAGCTTAACTGCATGTAAGCCACAGTCAACACTTAAGTTAACCACTGATCAAAACCCTAAGACTCAACTAAGCCCTAACTGAATTTAAAAACATAAAATGCATAAAAATGCTAGGGCCTCAGAAACTAAGGCCATAGGTCACCCTGTACAATGCTGAGACTGAAACAATGCTCAAAAACAAACTGAGGAAAAGAGGGAAAACCCAATGGGAAAAACCCCTCCTCAAGCTGAAAACTGAAAGTAGTCTGCACCTTGATGGAATCACCCCCAAAAATCAATAGAGGAAAGTGCGCTTCTTTTCTAAAAATCTCTTGGTGAAGATGTCTGCAATCTGCTCATCAGTCGGAAAGTATTGCAGAATGATGGTCCTGTCATGCACTAGCTCCTTGATATAGTGCATGTGGAACTCTACATGCTTGGTCCTCTGCCTGGTAATTGGATCTATGGATATCTTAATAGCACTTTTATTGTCAAAAAATATGATATTGGACAAAGTACTACCAAGATCAAACTCTAAAAGAATTCCTTGCAACCAAACTTCTTGGATGCAAGCATTCACCGCTCCTCGATACTCGACCTCTGTTGAAGATAATGCTATGGCAGCCTGCTTTTTGCTATACCAGCAAATGGGTCCACCACCAAACATGAATACATATTTAGAAGTGGAATTCTGATCAATAGAATCACCCATCCAATCGAAATCTGTGTATCCAACCAGCTCTAGCTCGGAGTCTGCAGCATAGTGAATGACGTAGGTCCTAGTTCCATGAATATACTGGATAATCCTCTTGGATTCCTTCCAATTAAGATCATGGGTCTGATGCACGTATCTTGATATATAATTCATGGCATAGCATATATCAAGCTGAGAATGTGTCAATTACAACAAGCTACCAATCAGCTGTCGGTAAATAGTGCAACCCATGGGAGGTGTGCTTTTTCCTTCTTCAAAGCTGATCCCTAAAAGGAAAGGGAATGGTGTAGGCCTACATTCAGACATGTTAAACTTGAATAACAGGTATAATATGTATTTGTACTAAGTTTTCATTATTCCATCATAATTTTGCTCAATTTGGAGCCCCAAAAATTGTTTTAAGAGCCCCAAATCGCTCATTTCAAATGCATTGTGGAGAGCAGTTTTGATGGATGAAATAGAAGAAACTGTGCTACCTTTGATCAGTAAGTCATCAACATATAAAAAAAAAATAATAAAATTACCATAAAAATTTTGTATATAAACATTTGGATTTGATCTACACCTTTGGAAATTTTGCGAGAGAAGGAAGGTATCCATCTTCGAATACCACTCTATTGGGGCCTGTTTTAACCCGTATAGTGACTTCTTTAGCTTCCAAACCAAATATGGATCAGAGATGTATCCCTCATGCTGCTTCATGTATATCTCCTCATGAATATCTCCATTCATAAAGTCTTACTTAACATCCATATGATGCACTACCCAGTGCTTATATGCTAAAATTGCCAAAACTAGGCGGATGGAGTCCATTTTTGCAACCGGTGCAAAAGTATCATGGTAGTCCACACCTTGGACCTGCAAGAAAAATTTTTCCACTAAAATTTCCTTATATTTTCAGGTGATTCCATCATCAGCAACCTTCATTTGAAACAGCCACTTGCATTGAACCAATTTCCTTCCCGGAGGAAGAGAAACGAGCTCCCAAGTAGTGTTTTTCTGAAGAGAATTTATCTCTTCATCCATGGCAACTTGCCATCTTGGATGCTTCCGAACATGGTAGTAGGATTTTGGGTCTGAACTAATCATCAAATAAAAAAATTTGGACAACAAATTATCAGGACAAGAGAGTGCAATACCTTCTCTTTGGAAATCAGACCGGGTTCTCCTTGGATCATCCGGATTTCTAATGTTATCTCCTACGGAGGAGAGTGTTTGTCGGGCCCATGTGGGAAGATGATTTTGTACTTAAGGTTATGATTCAACATATGATATTTTCTATACACTAATATAAAAAATAATAGGATACAAATCAGGGTCATCACCCCCAATTTCATCATCCAAATATTCAGTAGAATAGGAAAGAAATTCAGTAGTTTTCTCCTTTGCTAATTCCACCTCCTGAAGAGGGTCATCGAATTTGACACTCCTTTCGATGATGATATTTTTTGTTTTGATATCCAGCAGCTTGAAACCTTTTAATTCATTATGATAACCAATAAATATACATTCTATGATTTGCAGTTTCAAAGCCCTTCTTTTATCAAGTGGAATTCGGGCCCATGTAGTGGACCCAAACACCCGCAGGTTCGACACATCCAGCTTGTGTCTGAAGTATGCTTCAAAATGGGTCTTCCATTTCATAGATTAGTTTGGAACTCTATTTTGAATGTATTCTGTAGCATGCATGGCTTCAGCCCACAAATTTGCAGCCAACTTCTTTGATTCCAACATATAGGTGGTCATCTCCTTGAGAGACCGATTCTTCCTTTCTGCTACATCGTTCTACTGGGGAGTGTAGGGAATTGAATGTTAGACCCGAATAAGAATTTGGGATCATATGTGAAGCAAATCATTACTGACATACTCCCCACCATTATCAGATCTCAATAATTTGATCTTAATCCCATAGGCATTCTCAATCAAGGCCTTCAGTTCAGTGAATTTTTCACATACTTCAGACTTCTTTTTGAGAAAGAAGACCCATGTGTACCTTGAAAAATGATCAACAAAATTCATAAGATACCTTAATCTAGTCATGGATATGACAAGCGTTGGACCGCTGATATTATAGTGTATCAGCCCCAAGATGCATGCAACTCGATTTACCTTCCCATGATCGAACTTGTGCTCAGGGTGTTTTCCAACCACACAACCCTTACAAATTTCAGTGGTTTCCTTGATGACCGGGAGGCATTCAACCATGGATTTTTTCTGTAATTGCTGCAAATATTTGAAATTGAGATGGTCAAACCTCTCATGCCATAGCCTACTAACTTCATTTCCATGTATTAGCAGAGCAGTGGGATTTGCATCCACAACAAAGTGGGAAAACTCATAGGCTTTTGCATGATGGTTTGCAAGGCCTTTAGTAACAAGTTTCTCAGATACAAGTTCCATTATATAAACATTATTTGGGATGAAATATACTCTCTTAGGCACTCCTGTATGTTTAATCTAATAGAAACTAAGGATATTTGATGCCAGAGACAATACATACAAAACATTTGAAAAATAGCCATTCTCAAGATCAACCGTACCTTATCCTTCTGAAATGATGGTGGAGTCATCTTCCAATGTGGATGGGGATGGATTTTCCGGTATCCAAGGATGAAAAGGAGTCTCTTTCAACCATCATGTGGTTCAAAGCTCCAGAATCAATCAATAGTGCTTTGGACTTTAAAGTGCTTTCCATGAGGGCATGACCTCTTTCATGCTGTGGTTCCTGATCTTGCTGATCTCTCCTTCGAAAAATTTCCGGAAGATTGATGTGATTTCTCTCAAGGAGAGAGGTAGCTTCATCAAGCTTATTCTTCATGCAAGCATGTTCAGGGTGGAATCCCTTCCCATAGTATGAACACTTGACTTTTTCTTTTCCATGATTCCCTTTTCCTTTGTTCTTCTTTCAGCTAGAAGACTGATCATGCTGTTGGTTTTCAACTTTAGGCTTAGGAGCTTCGAATTTAGTTTTTGGGGTCTTTTGTTGCTTTCCTTTACCCTTTAGATATCTGGGCCCCGATACATGGAGGGATTTATCATGGGAGGATCTGATGATCTCCATCTGGACAAGCTTATCATGTTCACTTGTTAGGGACTTAATGAAGGCATTGAATGTAGGCATCTTCCATATAGAGGTTGTGAGCTTCCCCACAAGGAATGTAGAGACAAAAACTCAATAATCTGCTCCAAGTTTGGAGAGTATGGTGAGAATGAGATCATTATCCTCCTTCTCCACTTTTCATTGCTTCAACAGTAAGACAATGTGCTTGAACTTTGTGAAAAAGTCATTCAAGGTCTCAAAATTAGAAGGATGGAGAGACATCAATTCATTTTCGAGCTAGTAAAATCTCAAATCGTCCTACTTTCCATACAGGTTTTCCAATTTGTCCCAAATTTCCTTTAGAGTCTTCAATCCCGAAATATGGAAAAGAAGATCCCGGGAAATAGAGAGGCACAAGAATCTAAATGCTTCATCCTTCTTGTTCAAGAATATATCTTTTCTTGTCATAGAAGAAAGCTCTTCTTTAGTGTCCATAGTGACCCTATATAGTCCTCTGGCACATAGCTAGATCTCCATAACTCCTTTACATGAGTGGAAATTGAACGGAGTCAAAAGATATACGGAAGAAGCCATCTGAATCTGCTGAAGCGAATGCTTTCACCTGTTAAAAACCTAAAAATCACAACAAAAAAGGAAATGTAAGGTCGGACAGCCTACACCTTTTAGGCTTTCATCACACCCAGCATAGTCAATCAAGCAAGCTTGATCAACAAGTTCTTTACTTGGGGTATTAAGTGGTAAGCATTGGCTTCTAGTGTAGTGATGGATTTTTGAGCTATTGCTCAATTTTCATGCAAGATATGTCAAAAACCTTGTTTTTAAGAGATATGAGCTTTGTCCCGTCATGAGCTCTGATACCATATTAATCTGCCATAGTAATCTAGGGACTAGAACACAGTCTCATCAAAGATTAATAACAATAAGACATGAAAATGGTGTAAGAGTGCTACAAAATGAGTAGCCGCTATGTATATTCACACAAAGAATGAGTAATAAAATACAATGATCATGTTGTAAGCATGAATGACAAACCAATTCGAATTCCCAAGGAGTTCATTCGAATTGAATGAGTGTGTCTAGCTTAACTGAATGTAAGCCACAGTTAACACTCAAGTTAACCACTGAAAACCCTAATTGACTCAACTAAGCCCTAACTAAAGTCAAAGTGTAATAAATTATTGATTCTAACTGAAAGTAGCTAAAACACATGTCACTGCAAGCCAACCAACAAGTGGTAGCACATCAATGACTCCAATGAACCCCGATGAGGTTAATTGAAGTGTAACTGACCATTAGAAGTGGTTGGAGGCACTTTTGTTGACTCCAATTCATTAAATAATCAATTTAATGAAGGAAGGCACCTTCATTGCTCTGTTTAACTGATTTTAACTATCAGTTAGCAATATGGGGCATTAATGACACTCAGATCACCCCCAGAGTTCTCTGGTTAGCCTCCCTGAATGTAGGAGAAGGCTAAGTTAGCCTCCTTGACTAAAGGTAGGCATGGGTGTGATCTAGCTGATGTCATCTACTGCTCCTCGGATGTCAATTAAGTCAATAAAACTTAGGATAGTGGTTTAACTAGGCCAAATTGACCAAATTCAGTGTGTATGGTGGTGAATGTCTCCAACATGAGGAAGTTGCAGGGTTTTCTCCATTTATAGTTTCCCCGAGGAAAAACATCGTGTTCATTGTATATTGTGTTTGATTGTTGTGCTTGTTATTCTCTTAGTTAAATATCCTAATATAATGCTAGCTTAATTTTAAAAATCTAAGATGGAATCAGAGCTAACCTGAGAAGAAGACACTATGCAGCTACAGGAACTAGGGCTTCCTACTTTTTGGATCTCTCTCCACATATTTTCAACAAAATAAGGTTGGGATAACTCTCGTCCCTAGGGCGCATTTTTTTGTCGAAACAAAATCTGTTCCTGAGCTTTTTCAGTTTTGGACCCAGCACTACTGCTGGAAATTAGGACTTTCCATAGAAGTGTGATTTTTGAGTGAGCCCATGCCTGGACTGATCTCCTCCTCACAATCAATTTTTAGAGATCAATATCAAAGAATTTGGTTGGACAAAACTCCGAGAAACTAAAACCCTAATCTGCTCCTGAACCAGCACTGCAAAAATTTAGCTCCAAATCCAGATCGAACATCTTGACCTGGTAATATCTAAATCTTTTGTATTTCCATTTGAGGTTCTCAGTTAAGATGTCTCATCATACCAGGCTTGATGAAAAGCTTGAGGGAGCTGATAACTTCCGAGCCTGGAAGTATAGAATCTCCCTGGTCTTGGAAGAAAATGAGTTGGACTCCTACATCAATGAGGAGGTTCTCGTTCCAGAGGAAGATGAGGCTAAGGCCTTACATAAGAAGAATTTGGTTATGGGAAAGAGGATTATTGCTGATTCAATCAAGGATCACCTCATACAATAGGTGTCCTCCCTCAAGACACCTAAATCTATGTTTGATTCCCTAACCAAACTATTTGAAGGGAAGAACATAAACTGGAAGATGACTCTAAGGAACTAGTTGAAGAATATAAAGATCCATAATGAGGAAACCATCTAGTCATACTTCATAAGGGTCTCCCAGATCAAAGAGAAACTTGAAGCAGTAGATGAAGAAGTGGAGAATGCAGAAATTGTGATGAAAACCTTCAATGGTCTCCCTATGTCATGGGATTCTTTCATCCAAGGAATCTATGCTAGGAAAAAGATAATCAAGTTCAGTAGAACGTGGGAAGAATGTTCACAGGAAGAAGCTCGAATAGTAGCTCAAGAAGAAAATATGGGAATTGAATATCAAGCTCTCACAACACACTCCAAGAAAGGCATAACATAAAATCATCATCACCAAGGTAAGCATTCTCATCAGAAAGATAATTTTGTAAGAAGGGATCCATTCAAACTCAGATGTTATACATGTGATGAAAGAGGACACTTTGCTAGAAATTTCCCCATGAATAAGAGTGGATCCAAGAAGAAAAAGAACTCCAAAAGAAGACATCATGCTCACACTGCTGAGGATGATGATCCTCCCAGGAAGAAAGTAAAACAAGAAAGTGAAGACTCTTCAAGTGATGAAGAATATGTTCTGATCTTCGCTCTCATGGGAACTGTCACTCATGGAAGAAAAGATTGGATTATTGACAGTGGGGCTTCCAAACACATGACAAGATTCAAGGAATATTTTGAGAAACTATCCGAACATAATTCATCCCATAAGGTGAAACTTGGGGATGACTACCAATATCCCATAAAATGTAGTGGTGAATCCTCCTATAAGCTAGACTCTGTAAAGTCTATGAAAATGAAGGATGTCTTGTTTGTACTAGGACTAAAGAAAAATCTTCTCTCCATATTGGCACTAGATGCAAAAGGCATGATGCTTGCATTTGTAGATGGCCAAGTCCTCATGTGGCCAAGAGGAAAGACTATTGCTGATGAAGTAGTAATTGGAGAACAAGAAGGACGATTATACAAATTGAAGGGCCATACAGAATAAGATTTAGTCCGTGAGACAATAGAGGCAAACGAACTTTGTCATAGAAGACTTGCACATGTGCACTATAGAGCACTACCACTTGCAAGCAAAGCTGTTGAAGGTCTTTCAGAAATTCAAGCAAAACATGAAGGAGTTTGCAAAGGATGTGCGAAAGGAAAGAACACAAATAAGACATTTCCAAGTAGCGAAAGTGAAGCAAAAGGAATCTTGGAAATCATTCACTCCGATGTATGCGGTCCAATGTCATCCAGTTCTTTAGGTGGGTATGTATACTATCTTTCTTTTATCGATGATTTTTCTAGGAAGACATGGATATACTTTATGAAGAACAAAGATGAAGTTTTCAGCAAGTTCAAGGAATTCAAAGCCTTGATCGAGAACCACACTGAAAAAAAGATCAAGACATTTCAATCAGATAATGGCAAAGAATTCACATTAAATGAATTCAAAGATTTATGCAAAGATTCAGAGATTAAGAGGGAGTTATCCACTCCATATAATCCACAACAGAATGGGGTTGCAGAAAGGAAGAATATAACTATCATGGAAGCTGTAAGAGCAGTGCTTCATGATCAAGATCTTCCCATGCATCTATGGGCAGAAGCTGCTAGAATAGTGGTGTATATACAAAACCATACTCCACACAGAGTACTCGAGAATAAGACACTTGAAGAAGTATTTTCCGGAAAGAAACCAGAAGTCAGCCATCTCAAAATATTTGGCTGTCCAGTATACATACACATTCTGAAGGAAAAGAGGAAAAAGTTAGATCCTTCAGCAAAAAAGGGTATATTTGTGGGATAATCTAAAAGCTCGAAGGCTTACAGAATATACTTCCCAGGATTCATGAAGATCAACATTAGAAGGGATGTAACATTTGACGAAGACTCAGCTTACAACAAATCCAGAAAGAGACCTGCTGAAGATCCTAAAGAATCAGAAGCACCTAGAATTCATGACACAACCATGAATGAAGAAAATCAAGAAGAAGATCAAGAATTTGAAGAACCTCAAGAACATGTAGATCCACGCCAGGAGAAGAATCCTCACAAGAGGAAACCTTCTTGGGTACGAGAAGCTATCCAAGGTGTGGAAAGATATGTGGCTCCAGAAGAGAATCACAGAGAAAGAAAGAGGACCAGGTCCTCCTCCGGGTATGTAGCTTTATTATGTGACTTTATCAATAAAGAACCTTCCAACTATGAAGAAGCTGTAGAAAGGAAACAATGGAAGGATGCTATGATCGAAGAGTATCAATCGATCATGAAGAATGATGTTTGGGATGTTGTCCCAAGACTAGAAGGGAAGTCTGTTGTAACTTCCAAATGGATCTACAAGATCAAGCATGCTGCAGATGGAAGCATAGAGAAATATAAAGCAAGATTCATGGCTTCTGGCTTCTCACAGAAAGAAGGAATAAATTATGAAGAAACCTTTGCACCTATAGCCAAATACACTTCCATCATATCAGTACTTTCTCTGGCTGCAGTAATGAAATACAAGATACACCAAATGGATGCCAACACTGCTTTCTTGAATGGTGTAGTGGAAGAGGAAGTGTATGTAGAGCAGCCACTCGATTTTGAGACACATGACAGGGAGTCTCATGTGTGTCGACTAAAGAAATCCATCTACGGTTTGAAACTGGAACCCAGGACATGGTACGAAAAAATTGATGGCTTACTATCCAGTTTGGGCTTTACCAAAAGTAAAGCAGATTCCAATCTTTACTACAAGGTTGAAGATGGCAACCCAGTGATGCTACTACTATATGTAGATGATCTATTTGTAACAGGAATGGATGGGTTGATTGTTGATATGAAGAGAAATCTTGCTGCCGAGTTTGAAATGAAGGACTTGGGTATGATGCACTATTTCCTAGGCATGGAGGTGTGGCAAAATGCGAATGGAATCTCCCTTGGACAAGGGAAGTATGCAGTAGAGATCCTGAAGAGGTTTAGGATGATGGACTGCAAGGCCATGACCACACCTATGGCATCGAACCTGAAGCTATTGAGTGATGCTTCATCAGAAGCGGTTGATGCTACAATGTATCATCAGATGATAGGGTCCTTGATGTACCTAATCAACATGAGACCATAGATTTGATTTGCTGTGAACACCTTGACCCAGTTCTTGACAGATCCAAGACATGTTCACTTGATTGCTACAAATCATATTCTGATGTACCTAAGGGGTGCAGTTGATTATGGGCTCAAGTATCAGGTGAATCAGAAGATTAACCTAGAGGGTTATGTTGATTCAGATTGGGCAGGCAGTGCCATCGATAGGAAGAGCACTTCAGGGTGTTGCTGCAGTATGGGATCAAGTGTGATATTTTGGTTTAGCAAGAAGAAATCTTGTGTGGCACTGAGTATAGCTAAAGTAGAGTATGTCGCAGCTTGTTTAGCTAGTTGTGAGGTAGTATGGTTGAGGAAGCTACTGTCTGATTTATTTGATCTCTAGTTAGATGCTACTTGTATACATTGCGACAACTAGAGTTGTGTGAAGTAGTTGGAGAACCCAGTGTTCCATGACAAGTCAAAGCATATCGAGATCAAGTATCACTATATCAGGGATATGGTGCAGAGGGGAGCAATGAAGCTCCAATATGTTGTGACGAAAAAATAGATAGCTAATGTGTTGAAAAATCTATTAGCCAAAGTGAAGTTTGAGTACTTTAGGGAGAAGCTTGGTGTTCTCTAGATCGAGGTTCCCTCCAAAGGGAAGTGATGAGTCCGTGAGCCATTCTGTCATGGTAAGAGGATTAGTTCCTTCCATGGTCAGATATAGGGGCTGAGCCATTCTGTCATGGTGAGAGGATTGGTTCCTTCCATGTCAGATATGAGTGTTGAGCCATTTTGATGTGACTATAGGATTGGTTGCTACATGATCAGATATAAGCATTGAATTCCATTCTTGGAATGGAGGTACCTGGTCAGTTACCAGGAAAGATTAGTCTAGGATTAAGGGCCATTCTGATGTGACTATAGGATTGGTTCCTACATGATCAGATGTGAGTACAGAGTCATTCTGAGGAAATTGTAGGATTGGTTCCTACAATGATTAGATGTAATTGTAGAGCCATTTTGAGGTGATTTTAGGACTGGTTCCTACAATGATCAAATGTAAGTGCAGATCCCTTTCGGCATGGAGGATTGGTTCCTCGAATGGTCAAATGTAAGTCCTAGGCCTTTCTAACATTGGTTGTCAGATGTGAGTGTTGGGCCTTTCTGACAGGGTTGTGGGGTTTGTTCCCACATGGTTATATGTGAGTAGTGGGCATGCCTTTATGGTATGATTATAGGATTGGTTCCTACATGATCAGATATAAGTGTTGGGTGAGCCATTCTGACTTAGGGTTAGATATAAGTGCTGTAAAAGACCTACATGGAGGCTAGGCCTACAACCAGCATGAAAAAGGGTTGGATCTGTAGAACTTCCTGTGAAGAGAAGAATCAAGAGATAGCACCCGTAATGATGATCCAATAGAGATGTTCCAGAACCAGAGATGATCCAGATTGAGTGATGATCCAGATCCAGTGATGGTGATCCAGATCCAAATGAAGATGACTTGAAGATGACGAGGAATCGATGATGATCCAGATGATACAGAGAAGAAGACTTGTGTTGATTAATTGTGTCGAGAGAATACCTTCCTAGTTAAGAGGGAGTGTTTATGTAATTGTAACTTTGGAATGCGTTCACTTGTATTTCTTATGTATTGTACCCCGATGTTTATTCCAGGAAGTGTTTGTAATGTAATTGAGTCATGTCATGCCACGATGTTCCAATCAGGAGTTTCTATAATGTAAACAATTCATGTCAAGTCAATGTGGGTAACCCTCCTATTGTTCAAGGGTTAATGTCCCCACAGTTCCAGGGCCCTAGGGTTGTTAGATTCACCTAGTGAAGTCGGCCCTAGTGAGTCATTGTCAAGTCAGGAATTAGTATAAATAGAGAGTGAGTCTTTCTATTTATCACACACTCACTCACACTCAGTTGTAGCACATAGCCAAGGGAGAAGAATTTGTTGGGGCTAGAAAGAAAGCGGCTATTGCTGTCGAGAGATCATCGTATTGTTTTGGGTTTTACTTTTGGTGCTAATTCTATCTCTGAGGAAGTTGCGGGGTTTTCTCCATTTATGGTTTCCTTGAGGAAAAACACTATGTTCATTGTCTCTTGTGTTTGATTGTTGTGCTTGGTATTCTCTCAGTTAAATATCCTAATATAATGCTAGCTTAATGCTAAAAATCTAACAAACTAGGTGTGTTTATTGTGGCTTACATTCAGTTAAGCTACACCTATTCATTCAATTCGAAGGACCTCCTTGGGAATTTGAATTATCTTGGAATTCATGCACCTTGCATGATAATTGTATTTTATAATTCATTCTTTATTGATTATACAGAGCTGCTACTTCCACTGTAGCACCATTATGCCAATTTTATGTTTAATTGTCTAGAATCTTCTGTGAGACTGTGTTTTAGTCCCTAGATTACTGTGATAGATTAATAATGAAAACCCTCATGGGAAAAATTATGTCAGAGCGCTTGGAGAAAGAATAAGGGGATGTCACCTCAACTCAATGTTGGAAGGAAAACTGTGCGGAGACCAACTAGCTAAATGTGAAGATAGATGCGCTATTCTATGCTTTTGGCGTAAATCTATTGGCCCCTTTGTCCATGAATTTGGTTGGTGTGCCGTAGGCTCTTAGCGGAGATCTTCTAGACCATATGGTAGGTTAATTTGGTTTTTGAGTATGCATGTTGTTTCTCTATCACAGTCGGGCTCTGGAAGTCCTTGGCATGTTTTTTTTCAGGTTTATGTTTAGTTCATGGTTTTTGTTTAGGACAGTCCAGAAAGTAGGATTATGGGTGCCTTATTATCAGTGGGATCACTAGTGTCCTATGTCTTTCATTTAGTATGAGATGATTATGTGGAGTTGATAGCTTTGACTAATATCCTAGTTATCTTTTATTGTTTTATAGATTTAAAATCCCATTGGTTCTATGAGGTGTGGATGATATGGGACTATGTAAATCTCTTTTATCTATTAATATAATATTCTCTTCCTTGTGAAAAAAATGTATTCCTATCATGAATGGTTGGTTTTGAAACAATTATATTTTATTTATTACTTAGAAAATGTTTTTTTTAATGAAATACCATTTATATTATATTTATTATCCCAAGGATTAATGTTGAAAAGTATAATAGAAATTTGTAAAGTGTATCTTTTTCACATTAAACTAAATTCATTTTATGATTTTTATGAAATAAATTGTTCTCATGAATTTGAAGGTTTGTTAAGTTTAGTAGACTCTCCTCTAAACATAGAAAACATTATGAGGAGCACACAATGAAAAAAAATCCTAGGAAAATGTAATGATAATAAATGATGAAAACTAACATTGAAAAATAGGAATAACTAATGAGTGAATTTCCTAAAAAAATTAGGTACTGAATGTATAGATATGTATTAGATAGACATCAATAATTCTTTACAATCGGGTTAACATTAGCTATTTATGATTTTAAATAGGAATACAATTCAATAATGTGATATAGATAGAAAATATCCATATACAAGTCAACCAAAAGATGTATTAAACATAACAACATAATCAAATGAACTTTAAACTTATGAGATCACATTCAACATTTAATTCTGAAACATTTAATTCTAAATAGTGTATTAATGAAGCTTCATTCAGATCAAATAATACTGCATACACTTATTAATATTCTCATGAATCTTCTCAGATAGAAAATAAAAATAAAATAGTAAACATGGTGGAAAATATCTACAATCTTTCATTTATTTAATCTCTAACAAGGTCTTTACAAAGAAAAATTGTGCACCTAACTCAAAAAATCATAAAGAACACTTCTAGTTCTGAAATTGCCATCATTTTTCTCTCTATTTGAGCTATATTATATAGGCCTTAGCAGTGCCTAAAATCCATTCATCTTTGATTTGACTTAAAATAGAAAAGTAATAGTTTTTAACTATTTACTTTTAACATTGAAATATTACTTTTTTACATAAAAATTTACTTAATTTTTTCTTTCTTTCCCCACCTCTTTGCTTTCCTTGAACCTGTGACTGTTGTTCATATGTTATTTGGTTAGATGGAACTACTGAATATCCTGGAGAGATGCCAATTCGGCTCATCCTTTGCAACATTTCTATGTATGTTGGCTTTTCAGGCTGTAATGGACTGCATGGAGACATAAATGACAGTAGGTAATCTTTTCCTAGGTACTTCTTTGTCATTGGTGGTACTTATGTAAATTCCTGATACTAGGAAGGAGCTTGTTGAACATTGGGTTGTTGAGCTGATGAGCCAAATATATTCCTTGTAGCATGTGAATTAGGTGGAAGTATTATATTTTTATAATTTAATAAATATGATATTAGGATCCTATGTAGTGTCCCAATTTCAAAATTTTACTAAATGACCAATTTTTCACTTTCTTCCCCAATTTGGAGCTTAACTAGTTTTGATGTCTAGACCTCCAAATTGACCCAATTGCTCTCGAATTTTATTTGAAGGTACATGAACGATATTAGAACTTAAATATTATGCTCATAGATTTTTAATTACCCCATAATTACTTACTCAAACTTGTTTAATGTTCTGTTCAAAGTATGATTCTTTACTAGCAAATTGGGTCTCCAATTCCCCTTCGGTAATTGTCGGATATGGCTTCACAAATGATCCCAAAGTCACTTGAATTTATAAAAAAGTATAGGTATTTGTAAAGGAACTTTTCAAAGTCTCATATGCATCATGTTTCATTTTATATAGTCAGTTATGACGCTTTCCAAAAAACTCCAAAGTCACAATTTCGACCCTTGGGGAAAATGCACCAAATCTTCTCCCAATGCAATAAAAATAAATAAAATGGATTGCAATGATTAAGTACTGAAAATAAGAATTTAAATAAACATTATTTAAATTCCATCCTGTCATATCCCCACATTTTGACCACCAGAAGTGTTGACCTTGCCTAGCACCAAGGGGGTCAAAAGATGCATTAAATAAATTAACCTAGGATATTTTATTTAAATGTCACTTAGGAGGAATGTACTTGGTATATTAATTGTCAATAAATATTATTATGAAATTAATTAGGTGTAAAATAAGTTTCCATTAACTGGAGGGCCACTTGGGCAAGCCAACTTTCCAAGGGAAAATTATAAACTGTATGAAAAAATCAACCAGACAGGAAAAGGGAAAGTGCCAAAATATATGACAAAAGCAATCAAATACAAAAGAGGCAACAATTGACAAAGGAAGGTGCAGTTTCATTTTTGGATTTTTATTATGTTGATTTTTATGAAGCTAATGCTTCCTTTTTGAGTGTTGTGCCTCGGGCTCTTGGGAGATGCGCCCCAAGGTTCTCATTCCCTCTCTCCTCTTCCCCTCTTCTCCCCTTCTCATTGCAAGTTACATTAGATCTATGGAGAAGCCTCTTTTAGTTGATTCAGGATTTTTTATAAGCCTACAACCATCCATTACTATACATCATATTTCATTAACAGGTCCAAAAGTTTTCAATATCTAAGGGTTGAAACCTCCATGCCCTTCCTTGTATTATGTCAATAAAATAGTTTGTAATGATGAACAATGTTGAAGGGAGTGTTATAGTTAATTGATGAGAGAAATTTCAAGTTTATTGGATGTAATATGATATCATAAAAATTCTATGAAATTTTTATTCCAATCTGGTTCGAAATGGCTGAGATTTACTCATTTTAAGTCAACCTAGTCTAGATTTGCATTGGAAAATAACTAGTTTTACTGTAACTTCCATATTTTGACTTGTATGACTCCAAATAACCCCATTATTTTTCTTATGAGTCATTAAAATAAATATATAAGTCCCACAAGTCCAAAAAAGAGAATCAGAACCTCCCTTACCCTATTTGTAAAAGCTTGAATATGGAGCTAGTGAGTTTCCCGACAAGCTAGTCTCACCTTTACAACTTGAAGAATATTTTACTTTGTGTATGATATTTTATTAAAATTAATGAAATTTATTTATTATATATTAATTCTGGAACAAAACTCTACAATGTTCCAGAAGCCTTTGGTTGAAACAGACCGAGCTACTCTCCTTAGTTTCACCGTTTGGCTGCCCATAAGCGTGGTAGTAGGTTTCCACAGTGCGGAATATGAACCCTAAATGGAACCATATATAAATGTGTTATGGGAGAGGAAATTCCATGTCTGACATCTCTCTATTTTCTACCTACTGATCACTCTTGTCCTTTGCAAAATTTCCCAGAAGAAACCCTTGTTTTGCCCAATCTGAGAATGCTCTGTGTGAACCAATTAAAATTTCAGAATTGTTTAAGTAAAATTAAAAAATTAAAGTGTTCAGGTCTGCACACCAGACTTAGTACATCATAGTGGTATCAGAGCACTTTCCTTGGCTCAGCCTGTGGAAAGTAACTCTCAGTGGAAAAGTAGCTTAGCAATATATTCAAGTTGCAATTGTGGAATTAGTTCCAGTCATGGAAGATTTATAATTTGAGTTGTATGAGGAAGGAGAGCATTCAAAATTGGATGACAGAGAAGATTTAAGAATTTTGATGCAAATAACATTGAAAGGGATGAAATATGTATCTCAAAGCATCATCCAGTCAGATCAAGAGACTAGAGAATTCCTTACCAAGCAGTTGGAAAGAAAACATGGAGAAGGGAGTAGTAGTGTCTCTCACCATGAAGGAAATAAAGATGGAGAGTCTATGTTTTCAAACACATTAACACATGTAGGTTCTTTTAATACCAATAATCCATCAAGAAAGGAACTAAGTTGTTCCACTTCTCAAAGTAAAGGGGTAGAAAAGATGACCAAAAGTGAAGATTCATTAGAGCCATCTGTACATGGTTTCTTTGAGAAATTATTTGTTTTTTCTCGAAAGAGAGATCAGCATATTTGCATCATCCATGAGGATGATGAATCACCAAATCCTCAATCAGAAGGAGATGAAGAATATCCATACACAACTAAAGATCCAATAGCTCACCATCTAGTTGTTGGTAACGTGGAAGGTGAGAAGAATCCAAATTTCTTTGTGTCTGATTTCAAGATAAGTGCAGAAGAGATGGGGCATATTAATGATGGTGAAAAATATTTTGGATCTGATCAAAATATAAACATGATTCATATTTACAGTCACCCCTTGAGCCTCACAAGGAAGCACAAATTAAGCACATCCAAATAGGGTGTGAAGCAGAGAAATGGGTGGGTGAACGAGCCATCATAATTCCACCACATAAGGAGGAGAAGATCACACATGGTGAGTTAGTAAATTCTGATTTTTATGTGTCATTGTGTAAGTTTGATATGGCAGCCACTTCCAATGAAGAGTTCAGAATGGTTGAGTCCCCTAGTGACGAGGTTCAGAATTCTGGTGTCAAAAATGAATGTAGTATGAAGGATAAAACTTCAAGAGAATATCTTTCTAGTGCACCAAGGATGAATGAGCACTTAAGTTGAAGCCCAAATTATGTTGTTTATGACTTAAAATATGAATATATTGCAGCAGCAACATATGGATCAGATTTCAAAACCTTGAGTGCACTGCATGAAATTGATTTGGTGATGGAAAATGAAGAGGAGGAACATCTACAAGAACCTCATCTTCTTGTAGGGTCATTTAAGATGGATGAACAAAAGATCCAAGAGGCTTTGAAAATTATCCATGACACTCATGCTTCAGTGTCAAAGATGTTTTGGGAAGATGCTTTAATGGAAGACCAATCTTCCTTTGAAGACATGGAGAATATCCAGAAAGCACTGTCCACAATCAAAGGTAATTTCTCAAATTTGTTTTCAGATAAAAATGACATGTTTGAGCTTGTTGAGTTATTGTGGGAATCATCACTGCATGATGAAGAAAGTATTTTCATATATGAAGAAGAGAACTATAAGCTCAAAGGTGATTTGTTGGCCACCCAAGATTCTTTGAGATACACTCAAAGTGCCCTCTTAGAATCACAAATGAATATAGAACAATTCCAACAAGAGTGGAAATAATTGACTGAATCCTCAATCTTTCCTAAGAGTCATCCTTTTCGGTAATGGCATGAAAAAATCCACGGAGGAACCCATGATTGGGTGGACCATGAGGAGAATTCTATTCGGTATGTTCTTAAAGAGTGTGCAGAACAGTTTTATGAGAACCAAGCACTTGATTTCTTTCCAAGGAAACTTGAGTTGTTCCTTGAAGACAGTCACTCTCACATGGAAGAGTGGGGTGAGAGCACCTAATTTTGGCCAGAAAATAATGAAAAAGTTAGCCATAAGTTTGATTCCTGAAGGTTTCAAACATGCAAATAAGGTTCACAGTTCTTTCCCACATGTCCTAGATTCAGAAACACCAATGGAGAATGAACAGTGGGTGAAGAATTTTTTCCGGTTTGTGTTGCATGCACATCATGGGAATCATGATTTGTCCCCATGGGAGATAGATACTATTTCAGAATAGATGGATAATTATAGATCATATAAATCAGAAATACACACCTTTGATTCATCCACTAGATAGTTGGATAGAGGAATCACTGAAGAGGAAAATATGGAAGGAAATTTTTTTATGTCTTGTTGCAATAAAATTGTTTTTAATATTGCTGATTTTTCTATGATTTACAAGCAGCAGAAAAGGCATGTGTGTGCAGCCACTTTTGACAAGAAGGAATTAGATCTAAACATACTTTCAATTTGTGGGTCAATTGATGGATTTTTGCACCCTTGGATCAATGGCAGAGAGTTGAGCCATTGGATGAGGAGCGGAGCGCCTGTTGAGTTCCATAGAGACATATTTGGAACGAAGACCTTGGGAGGAATTTTTTTTTCATTTCTGCAATATTTTTTTTTGTGACTGACATTGTCTTGACATATGAACAGAAACAAAGGCTTATTTTGAATCTATTATATACCTCCCATACACATGCACATGAGGTGCATTCTGATTTGCATGTGCTTGAGGAGTTTGAGGTCAATCAATATGAAGATCAAGCACTTGCATGGTTCCTAATAGATTATGAGTTGGCTCTAGGAAAATGTTGTACAATTTTGGAGGAGACACATGATCACACTGTCACTCAGAAAAATAATGGAGGAATTTGTGGATCCATTATCTTGATTGATGAGCATTGTAAGGATTTGGCTCACAATTCTTCACCCCACACTTCTATTTCAGCCACATCATGTGGGGATGAAAATTGGGTGAAAGGATTTTTTATGTTGATGCCACAAGAGGAGCATGATACTTCCACTCTTCCAGTTGAGGTATTGATCGTCAAACCATGTGGTAAGACAAGTGAATTAGTAGTAGCTGAACTATTCCCACTTGAATCATTTAGCATGAAAGTCTGTCTATCCATTGATTGGGTGGCTAGACACATAATTGAGATTTGTGCACTGGAGGGTAAACGTCTTGCTTGCATCAATGGAGAGACATTGGACACATCAAACAAATTGTATGAGAAATGGCATGAGAATGTATGGTTTCTATATGATGCTTTCAATATACATGGAGGGGCATGGGATAACCTCCCGTGTATTCATAACAATAGTGACGTGAGTTCCAATGCTAGCTTGCACATGGATTTTCATACTTTAGAGAGGCTCAATATGATTTGGTCCCACATTAAGGAATTCCATTTCTAGTGGGAGGGTTTAAAAAAAATTCAGTTTGGCATGGGGAGAGATAAGCTCCCAGTATAGTGGTATGATTTTCATAACCTCATTTTCATCCTCTACAATGTTAAAATTTTGTTGTCTATATTGATGGGTAGAAGGAGGAAGATAAAACCATGGGATCCCGAAATTCTTAGGAATGACATAGTTCAAAAGGTGGCAGAAAAATTTGGGTCCTTACAGAGGAGGAAGTGGGATCCAGGAATTCTACTCAGCTACCTTAATTGGGTTAGAATTTTTTCTAAAGGAAGTGGTATAAGGGAAATGACTATGATTAGAGTGGTGCAGCATAAACATGGTGGACAAATTTGCAGCACTCTATGGCGCTTCTACTTGAGGAAAACCAAACTTGGGAGGGAAGGACTATCATATCCCCACATTTTGATCACCAGAAGTGTTGACCTTTCCTAGCACCAAGGGGGTCAAAAGATGCATTAAATAAATTAACTTAGGATATTTTATTTAAATGTCACTTAGGAGGCATGTACTTGGTATATTAATTGTCATTAAATATTATTGTGCAATTAATTAGGTGGAAAATAAGTTTCCATTAATAGGATGGCCACTTGGGCAAGCCAACCTGCCAAGGTAAAATTAGAAACTGTACGACAAAATCAACCTGACAGGAAAAGGGAAAGTGCCAAAATATATGACAAAAGAAATCAAATACAAAAGAGGCAACAATTGACAAAGGAGGGTGCAGTTTCCTTTTTGGATGTTTATTATGTTGATGTTTATGAAGATAAGGCTTCCTTTTTGAGTTTTGTGCCCCATTCTCTTGGGAGATGCGCCCCAAGGTTCTCATTCCCTCTCTCCTCTTCCCCTCTTCTCCCCTTCTCATTGCAGGTTACATTAGAGATATGGAGCAGCCTATTTGAGTTGATTCATGATTTTTTAGCATCCTACAGCCATCCATTACTGTACATCATATTTCATTAATAGGTCCAAGAGTTTTCAATATCTAAGGGTTCAAACCTCCATGCCCTTCCTTGTATTATGTCAATAAAATACATTGTAATGATGCACAATGTTGAAGAGAGTGTTATAGTTAATTGATGGGAGTAATTTCAATTTTATTAGATTTAAAATGATATCATAAAAATTCTTTTCATTTTTTATTTCAATCTAGTTCGAAATGGCTGATATTTACTCATTTTAAGTCAACTTAGTCTAGATTTGCATTGGAAAATAACTAGTTTTTCTGTAACTTCCATATTTCAACTTGTATGACTCAAAATAACCCCATTATTTTTCTGATGAGTCATTAACAAACATATATAAGTTCCCCAAGTCCAAAAAAGAGAATTTTAACCTCCGTTACCCTATTTGTAAAGGATTGAATATGGAGCTAGTGAGCTGCCCGACGAGCTAGTCTCACCTTTACAACTTGCAGAATATTTTCCTTTGCCTCTGATATATTATTAAAATTAATGAAAATTTATTTATTATATATTAATTCTGTAGCAAACCTATGCAAGTTTCCATAATCCCCTGGTTGAAACAGACTAAACTACTCTCCTTATTTTCACGGTTTGGCTACCCAGAAGCGTGGTAGTAGGTTTCTGCAATGCAGAATCTGAACCATAAATGGAACCATATTTAAATTTTTTAGGGGAGATTAAATTCCATGTATGAAATCTCTATGTTTTCTGCTCACTGATCACTCTTTTCCTTTGCAAAATTTCCGAAAAGAAACCCTTGTTTTTCCCAATCGAGAATGCTCTATGTGAACCAATTAAAATTTCAGAATTGTTTAAGTAAAATTACAGACTTAAAGTGTTAAATTATACACACTATACTTGGTACATCATACATCCATCATACACTTATCAGATGTACATTCCCCCATTCGAAATAATCAGCATTACCATGGCATATATCAAAATAGAGTGGAAATGGTCATTGTTTGCTCATTAAAAGTCATTTTAACATACAACTCTTGGGAAATTAGAATTGAAACTTTATTATAATTAATAACAGGGTATATTTAACTTATTAAAATCATAAATGGATGATTAAAGGCTCTCCCAATTCGAAATCATCAACATTACAATGGTTTACAACAAGATAGTGGGGAAATGACACTATTTCTTCATTGTTCAACATTGGTACATGAATTCTTCTGGGTATTTTGACCTGAGAGTATTATGAACTTAAAATACATAGCATATAAATCATAACATAATATAATGGTCATTATAATATTCCCCAAAGAGATCAATAGCTCACCCAAAATGCAATCCCTCCACTGGCATGAATATGGTGTGAAAATTGGAAAGAGTTTAGAGAGAGTGCTGCAATAGAAGAATCCACATGATTTCCTGTATATTAAACCTGTAAATAAGACTCCATGAAATATCCATGAAATACCTTAGTGGCCTCTCCAAACACCAACTTGGATGGGAATCTTTCACCCTCGAAATTGGCTAAGGCAAGAAAACTAGTCATCCACTATCTCTCATAATTCACAAATGACAATTTCACAAATGATCAAAAGACATTATCTTGGTTGATTATTGTATTTTATAAAATTACTTAGCTTTCTAATGTTCCCAATCCATCCAAAAAATCAATCCAAGTCGAATTAGGGTGTGTGATCATGAATTGACTTGTGTCCCCTCTTTCCTAGCCTTCCACCTTCCCCAAATTTGAGTAGAAGTCCATTGAGCTTCTCAAAATCACATGAGAGATATTTTTTATGGTATATTTATACCCAACGTGTCATATATGTCATATCTCCTCCTTCATATCTAATTTGTGTCATAGGTGTCATATCATCTTCATCATTGTTGTCATAGAGCTAGGGAATCTAGTCCAAGTGTCTCACTAGCTCCAAAATGACTCTTCATTTCCCATGTAAGTTACATTTCATCCCAAATTCGACCAATGATGCATATTTCCAAGTGTATTATCCATATAACTCATCCAATAACCTTTATTATTCCCATGGATTCAAAATTGCAAGAGGAGGATTCCATGTGGCACCAATTTTCTAACTTATGTGGGCCCCATAGTCTCCATGGGTGTCCATGCTCCATTGCCACATCAATTTTATATTGTATTTATTTAATAATATACATTATTAATTATTTATCCCATTCCAATGTCTTAACATCATTTTTTGTCTCCCTTATTCCAAATCCCAAAGCTTCCACCCAACCTAGAGAACTAGTAGGATTGATGGAATTTTCCTGCTATGCAATTATTGAAAATGGGGACATTAAAGTCCTCCCCACCCAATATTTCTTATCCTCAATAATTTTAATATTTTTATTCTGAAATATTATTTCATATTCACAATTTCAATCCTCATTTGGTACTCCTTCCTTTGCACCAAATGCTCTATTATGGTTATGCTCATTAATTTTGTTTAGCTGCAATTTAGTAGTAGAACTCATGTACTGCAATTTTGTGTTCCCAAAATTAAAGAGGTGTGGATTTTTCATATTGATATATCATGTAACATCACCACTAATACCAAAATAATTAATCAAATCCATAAAAAACAAAATTTCTTCAAATAATATTTACCTCCATATTTTGGAAACCTTTTCTGAACTTTCAGCCCTTTTTGCTTCTGTATAAATTTTTGAACTTGGTACTAAGTAACCAAAATTTGAATTGATTAATATTCCAATAAAATATAAGAGACAAAACACCATTCTTGTTGTTTCACTACTCTTATTACAAGTATCTTCTCAAGTGGTGAATAAATCTCCAATACTGCCCCCAAAAATGAAATCAATGAGACCAAAAATGATCCCAGGGTCCCATATGATCTGATACATGGATGGTGTGAAATGAATATGATGAGATTCAATGAACACCAAGCATGTGAAAATTGAATAATTTTCTTGAAATATACTCCACATAGGAAACATGAACACTTCTCTACAAAGATGAACTAAAACAACTGAAGGTTGGTTTGTTTTCTCAAACCAACAATCAAATTGCTACTCCAAGTGAGATGAAACAAAGCAATTTAAGGATCCCATTGCTGGTATTTCACCCTTACAAACATCATGAGTACAAAATATATATCATGAAATTACACAACAAAATCATACAAATGTACATCAAGAAGGTACCTCATCAAAGTATCATGGAAGTTCTTGTATATCCAACTAAGTAGATCACCATGTGGCCCATACACACAAGCATAAAATTACCACTAAAATATTATCCAATGACATACATGAGTATCCCATGTCTCATAATTCTGCTCCAAAAATATATAATGTGCATCAATATAATCAGCCATGTGTTCTTTCATCCAAGAAGTGAATGAAGAAGCCCCACCAAAATCTGAACCAAATAAGGAGCAAGGAAAACATGAAGAATTCAAGTGGCTCAAAGAAGTCTCATAAATACATCCATGAATGAGAGGATCATAAATACATACCAAAGTATGTGGCTGGAAGAAAAAAATTCTCCAATCATAAATCTATTCATCCCAGTGTTGGATGAATTTCCTCAAACATCAAATGAACCAAGTGTTCAGAAAGAGAAACCATGAGTATTCAAGTGACTCAAATGCATATCATAGGTGCATCCATGTAGATGTGTATAATAATAAAGTAAAAAATGATGCTACTTCAAATGTGAATAATAATTTTCTCCAGCCATGTCATCATAAAAAGTAAATCTAGGAGTTCCATACTCCTCATGTGGCACCATAAAAAAGAACCCTTTCACCCATACTTCATTAGGATGAATGTTGAAATTTTTTTAAGTGTAGGATGTAGGAGAAAGAACAAACTCACTCAAGTTATCATAAAGTGCAAAATTTTCATCATGTGAAGGATCCATTGAAAAACTTTCCCCATAGGTTGGTTCCAAGGTAGTGGAATCATGCACTTCTTCAAAAAGTGTGCACCCATCTTCAAGAGGCAACTTGAGTTCATCTTCCACCACAAATAGTGATTGGATACCATCAATATGATAATCAAACACATCAAGCACCTTCAAATTTATGCATTGCTCATGATCCACCATGTCATGAGAATCCTCCAAACAATCTACCATTTGACAATGTGAAACATAGGAGGAAAAACAAGTGTCTTGCAACTTTTCAAGAAGTTGCTCATTTTGAATTGTGAGCTTATGAATATCTTCATTATTCTTCAATCATGCATCATGTAACAATTCATTAAGCTCAAACAAATTCTTTCTATCAAAAATCAAAGACATAAAATTACCTTTGATGTGTCACATTTCTCTTTGAATCTTCTCCATGTCTTCAAGGAAGGATGTTTCCTCCAATGAAGTACCTCCCCAACAAGAATTTGACAGTAATGATTGAGTGCAATGGAGTATTCTAAGGTCCTATTGGATCATATTTTCATTCATCTTTAATTACCCTTTAATAAAATGAGGCTCTTGCAAATGAACCTCCTCATCTTCTTTAGTCTTGCTTGGACCAACTTCATTAAGCTCAAGTGGTGATGGGGAAGTTGATCTTATTCCTTCTTCAACTGCTACAAGGTCTTCATTTTCATGTTTACTAGAAATTTTTCTTGTAGAAACATTTCCAAATCTGGTATCTATGTCACCAACATAGATTTGTGAGCATGCATCCATAGGTACTCCTTCATAGTTCAAGCATCCATCAATAGATGCTCTTTGTTTCATTTCCAAGGTAGAATGTGTCCCAAAATGATCTTGAATATTTTCAATAGAAACTTCTTCATACTCATGTGATGTCTCTTAATATTTTTTAGAGTCACTTGGGAGTGAATTTTGATCCTCTTCATGTACTACTTCTTCTACTTCATCTATTCAGAACTATGTGGTTCATGGGTCTCCTCCTTTTGCTCCTTTAAGCAAGTTGGTGCATTTTTCCCCTTGGTTTTCTTAAAATGAATATATTATTTCCAAATTTGGATAGCCAACAATTTGAATCCTTTAATAATATAATTTTTGATGTCTTTAAACATAAGTTCTATAATTTTTATAAGCTCCTCACCATCATATGAGATTCTCATTTCATCCCTAGTCATAGTTTCCTCTTCAACAAAAGAAATTTTGGGTTTCAGCATATAATGGTGGTCCCTAAATTCTTGTATTAATAAAAATCATACCACAGCAGGTTCCAAGATAATTCTTTGATACAAGTTTAATTTCCCAATTTCGAAATTTTATTAAATGACCAATTTTTTACTTTTTTCCCCCAATTTGGAGCTTAACTAGTTTTGATGTCTAGACCTCCAAATTGACCCAATTGCTCCCAAATTTTCTATGAAGGTACATGAATGATATTATAAATTAAATATTATATTAATATATTTTAAAGGATTCCCCAATTACTTCTGAAAAATTGTTTAATGTTCTGTTCAAAGTATGATTTTTACTAGCAAATTGGGGCTCTAATTCCCCTTGGGTAATTGCCGGATATGGCTTCACAAATGATCCAAAATTCACTTGAATTTATGAAAATAGGTTTGGTATGTGTAAGGGAAATTTTAAAAGTATCATATGCATCATGTTTCATTTTATACAGGCTTTTATGACTCTTTCCAAAACAACTCCCAAGTCACAATTTTGACCATTGGGGAAAATGCACCAAACCTTCTCCCAATGCAATAAATATGAGTAAAATGGATTCCAATGCTTAAGTAATGAAAATGAGAATTTGAATAAAAATTAAATACAGTAAATAAATAATAAATTTATCACATATACATTCCTCCATTCTAAATAATAAGCATTACCATGGCATATATCAAAATAGAGTGGAAATGGTCATTGTTTGCTCATTAAAAGTCATTTTGACATAAAGATATTGGTAATTTCGACTTGAAATTTTTTGAAAATGAATAAAATATAATATTTAACTAATTACAATCAGTAATGGACAATTAAAGGATATCCCAATTCGAAATCACAAGCATTACAATGGTTCACAACAAGATAGTGGGGAAATGACACTATTTCTTCATTGTTCAACATTTTTACATGAATTCTTTTGGGTATTTAGACCTGAGATTATTATTAATGTGAAATAGAGATAATATAAATCATAAAATAATCTAATGGTAATTATAATATTCCCCAAATATATCAATAGCTTACCGAAAGCACAATCCCTCCATTGGCATGAATATGGTGTGAAAACTGGAAATAGTTGAGAGGGAGAGTGATGCAATAGAAGAATACACATGATTTCCTGTATATTATACCTAAAAATAAGACTCCATTAAATATCCATTAAATATCCACTGTAATGTCCCTTTTTTGAAATTTTTACCAAAATGCCCAACTTTTCAATTTTTTCACAATTTTGGCTCTTGACTAGTTTTAGTGTCTTGGCCTCCAAATCAGCCCAATTGCTTCCAAATATTTAGAGAATGTGTATTAGTGATATAATAACTTAATTATTATTTTAAGTTATTTATTATGGCCCTCCAAACACTTCTGCATGTCTGTACTAAATTTTGAACAAGATAGAGTATTTTATTGGCAATTTTGGGCTCAAATCCCCCCCGGGTAAGTGGTAGAAATGGCTTCCAAAATGTGAATAAAACAACTAGAATTATTAAATAGAAGAAGGGGATGTGTAGGATAAATTATCATATACTCATATTCATAACCAATCGACCTCCCATGGATTTTATCACTTCTTTCAATCAGATATAAAAAAACTAATTTTGGACCCTTGGGGAAATGAGATGTAGTTTGCTCCAATGGTTATGCAATTCGACCCAATGTAAAAAAATTATTAGTTACTGAACATGAAACCCATAAAATGACTTAATTAAATTTTAGTCATTCATAAATCATCAATAGTTTATACATCCATTTGAATTCATCAAGATTACAAGAGTTTACAACAAGGTAGTGGGGAAATGACACTATTTCTTCATTGTTCAACATTTTTACATGAATTATTTTGGGTATTTCCACCTGAGAGTATTATTAATGTGAAATAAATATAATCCACACCATAAAATAATATAATGGGCATTAAAATCTTCCCAAAAGAGATCAATATCTCACTCAAAGCGCAATCCGTCTATTGGCATGAATATGGTCTAAAAATTGGAAATAGATGAGAGAGAGTGATGAAATATAAGAATCCACATGATTTACTATATATTAAACATGAAAATAATACTCTATCAAATATACATGAAATACCTGAGTGGCCTTTCCAAACACAAACTTGGATGGGAATCTTTCACCCTCGAAATTGCCTAAGGAAAGAAAACTAGTCATCCACTAGCTCTCACAATTCACAAATCACAATTTAAAAAATGATAAAAATACATTATATTGGTTTATTCCTTTATTTTATAAAATTCCTTAGCCTTATAAGGTTCCCAATACATCCAAAAACTCAATCCAAGTCGAATTAAGGTGTGTTCTCATGAATTGACATGTGTCCCCTCTTTCCTAGCCTTCCACCTTCCCCAAATTTGAGTAGGAGCCCATTGATCTTCCAAAAATCACCTTAGAGCTCTCTTTGATGGTAAATTTAGAAATAATATGTTATATATGCCATATTTCATCCTTCATATCTGATTGTTTCATAGGTGTCATAGCATCTTCATCATTGCTGTTATAGAACTAGGGAATCTAGTCGAAGTGTCTCCCTAGCTCCAAAGTGGCTCTTCCTTTCCCATGTAAGTTAAATTTTATCCCAAATTAGACATATTATGCATATGAACTAGTTTATTAGTCATATAACTCATCAAATAACCTTTATTATTCCCATGTATTCAAAATTGCAAGAGGAGGATGTCATGTGGCACCAATTTTCTAGCTTATGTGGGCCCCATAGTCTCCATTTGCCTCCATGCTCCATTGCCACTTCAATTTTATATTGTATTTATTTAATAATATACATTATTAAATATTTATCCCATTATAATTCCTTAACATCATTTATTTTATCCCTTATTCCAAATCCCAAAGCTTCCACCCAACCTAGGGAGCTAGTATGATTGGTGAAATTTTGCTGGTATGCAATTATTAAAAATGGGGACATTAAATATTATCTGAGAGAATAATATGCACAAAAATAATCACAAGAGACAAGAGACACATATAGTTTTCCTCGGGGAAACCATAAAGGAGAAAACCCTGCAACTTCTTCATAAATGGAATGAGCACTAATGGCAAAATTAAAACCCGAAGATAAAAAGATTATCTCCAAAAGTTGTTCTCTCTCTCACTTGTGCGAGCTTCTATTCTCACTCGTGTGCTACAGTTGAGTGAGTTTGTATTGCAAATATAAAGGACCACTCATGACCTAATATCAAAGAGACCAAACATGTACCGACAGAATCTGTTTGGTACTTTGACCAATGATTTAATACCTTAATGGCCAAAGTGAGTTTTCAAATGTCGGATTTGCAACACAAGTAATGGTTTATTTCCTCCTTTCTATAACATATGTGAACCTCATTGATGCAACAGGAAATTGTGTCGCAAATAGAGGCTCTTGAGATATCAATGAATCTATAAGCCTCTCTAGTTGGAGACACTCAGTTGGGAATGATACAAATTTAGTCACAGCTGGCCAATATTATAGTGTAGCTCTAGGATATCAAAAGAGGAAAGGAATTTCAAGAGGAAATATCATGTACAAGATGGAGAACAAATGGACACCATAAAGATAATTTCCAAGTGTTGATGAACTATGTTGTAGTAGGTGCATCGAACCCATTAAATACCTAGGGAATTCCTTGTGTAGAGTATGCCAGACTAGAGATCACAAGTCCAAGAAATGTTTGTACTTATAGAATATTCTAAGTGCACCTGCTAGTCTGTATTGTAAATTTTGTAAATCAGTAGGTCATGATGAGAAAAACTGCATAGCACTTTAGCTACTGTAAGAAAAAATGATGGATGCCTACTTTATGAAAAATGATGAGAAAATGCAAGTTGAAAGAGCACAACCTCAGTATCAACATGCGTTGAACCAATGCCAACAATATCCTCAACCGCAATACTAGAAAAATCAGTATCCTCAACAACAATAATACCCTCCATAGAGGGGGGGTACAACTTTTAGATGTAGAGGACAACAACAAGGAGGAGGATTTGGTTGAGTAAAAGGACAATTCTTATGCTATAATTTTTGGAATCAAGGACATTTTTCTCGAGATTACCAAATTCCTACGAAAACTTGTACATATTGTAAAACATTTGATCACACTATCGAACAGTGTCCACAACTTATTATGAAATGGAAGGACATAACTATCGATAAACCCAATCCAGTGCAGAATCTAAATTTGAACCCCAATCCAAATATTCAGATCAATTCTTTCGAACCAAGACAACCTCAATCTTTTGTAGTCACAAGAGAAAGTGTTGCAATGGGATCAGACAAAAATACATAGCAAGGACAACCTTAGGTGAGACCTGTGGCACAAAATAAAGCTACACTAGATGTCCAATAAGAAAAATAAGTATTCTTAAAGGTGCAACAAGACTTTGTGGATACCAATCAGTCGTCAACATCTAGAAAAATTAGATCTATGCCCGAAATGTTTGAACAACTAATCAGGAAGCCGCAAATGAAAAAGGTTAGTAAGCTTAAATATTTTTCAAAAGTTCTTTAGCACTAATCAATGATAAATATGTCATCCTAGAATTTCCAACACTCATAGAAGAAACCACAAAATACCTGCGACCTGAAAAAAGAGTTAACCATTTCAGCAGGAAAGTAAAGATAGGATGAGAACTGCGAATGACTACGCAAATAGGAGAATATGATATGGACTATATCATATTATATTTGGGATCAGATATCGATATATTGACAAGAGAAACATGGGAGAGCTTGAATAATCCTTGACTGGACTCGTCTCCTATTCAACTAAGTCTTACAAACCAGTCGAAGGTCCTACCAATCAGTAGACTAACCCAAGTACTTGTGGAAGTCGAAGGATTAAGAAACTACCTCGATTTCTAAGTTATTGATATTTTCGATGACACAAACCCATATCTTGCACTTATAGGAATTTAATGGGAAATATAAAACCAAACTATTATAAACTTCAAGAAAAGGATCTTGTCATTTGAATATTCAAAAATTAGAGTGGTTGCGCCATCAATTCGCTTGAAGGAAAATGGTCTGTCAAGCCTGCACATAGTGAAGGGATGGACAATTGTCTGGATCAGTTGTATAAAATCATTTCTTCAAAGGAAAAATATATTAACCTAAATACTGACGAAAACCTGAGCTATTGGAGTGTAAGCCCATGCATGTCCAACTCAGGCGATGCCCTGGAAAATTGGGAGAACATGATGCATGAAGTCTCCATGCACATATGTGCAAGAAGCAAGCTAGGATCCAAAGTAAGCGTGCATCCTACATATGAAATATTACCTATCTTGCATCATTCTTAGAATAATTTGAAGAGAAGGTCACATAATCACAACGATTTTCCTCTCTGGACTATGCGCTGAAAGCTACGCTCGCTAGATGGTGGGGTACACACAAACAATTTATCTCTGAATGGACACAATTAAGGAGATTAATAGAGATCATATTTGGAGAAGATATCAGCTACCTTGATCCAAGATATACATGACTCACATATCCTTGTAAGCATATTGAGAATTGTCACATGAGTTAGAAAGAATATTTGTGACAAGAACGGGTTCATCGATTCATCGATACTTTGGTAATGGTACCGAGAAGTTGGTACACATCAGAAGAGATGCGACAAGGAACGAATGAGTAGGAAATATTAGTTTTAATATTCACCCAGACATTTGAATTTGTAAGTGAACACCCAACAATGAATGTTGCACTACAGGTAATAAAAGAAAAGATCTTCTAGGAAATACCAGTTATGAATACGAAGTACACATAATTGGATGCAATGTTATAATCTGATAGGGAAACTAGATGATGATGAATCACTTGAGATAAATATACCCAAGTCAGAAGGTGTACATACAGTAGAGGGAGTTTTTCTTGGAATTAATAGCACCTACCATAGTTAAACATTAATGAGCAACACTTGGACATGCGAGATATTATAGAAATTTTATCAAGGGATATGTCCAAGTGACTGCCCTGATGTATAAATTGCTGAGAAAAGATACTAAGTTTCAATGGACAGATGAATTCCAGGAGAGTCTAGATTAGCTAAAAAGAAAAAATTTCATTGCACCCATACTCGTATTTCCATATTGAAAAAAATAATTCCATGTTCATGCTAACTCATCCTCTATTGCACTCGAAGTGATGCTAATGCAACCATGAGAATGCCATATTGATCACCCCATTGATTTTGATAGAAGAAAGTTATCAACTATAGAAAAGAATTTGACTACAACAAAGAGATGACTTGCAATGTTCTATCCATTGCAAAAATTTAGACATTACTTTCTTGGGGGACACTTTAAAATGTACACTAACCATTCTACATTGAAATATTTTGTTAATAATCCAATGTTGGGGGGGAATATTTGTCACTGGATTCTCCTCTTCCAAGAATTTGACTTTGAGAAAATTGTTAAACTGGGCTGATTATACTTGGGACCATACCACCTGTCAAGAATAGAGAGTGGAGAAGAACCCACTCATCTGGAAGATAATCTCCTGGATGCACAACTATTTGCGATAACCGCCTTTTATAATCAATATGAAGGTATCATACAGTTCCTAACTACATATTTTGCACTGGCTAAGTTCATAACAACATAGAAGAAACAATTAATAACACGAGCTACATATTTCTAATTGATTGCTGGCCACTTATATAAAATGGGCCTAGATGAGATACTTTGACAATGTGTTTTTTAACATGAGCATCATATTATTTTAAGTGAATCATATTCTAGTATCATAGGAGGAAACTATGGAGGAAAGGAAACTTTGCACAAAATATAACAAGAAGGGTTATGGTGACCTACCATGCATGTAGACGCTCGATATTATTGTCGCGGTTGTGATGTCTTCCAAAGAATAGGAAAGCCATCCAAGAGAGATGAAATGCCACTAGTACCACAACTTACCTTACAAGAATTTGATAAATGGGTTGTTGAATTTGTGGGACCTATTAGTCTAGCAAGGAAGCGCATAGGATCTAGGTATATTCTCACTATGACAGATTACTTAAATGGATGGGTAGAGGATACGCATGTAAAGGATTGTACTTCTGTGATGGCAACAAATTTTTTGTTTGAAAATGTTGTAACAAGGTTCGGGTGCCCAAATATATTGATTAGTGATCAAGGTACGCATTTTTTTAACCAGTTGATTGAAGATCTAACTGATGAATTCCATATACAACATAGAATAAAAACTCCATATCACCTGCAAGAAAAAGGAGTGGTCGAATCATTTAACAAGATTATAGAAAATGAACTCACGAAAGTCTGCAACATAAGGGATGATTAGGACCAAAACATTTCCATAGTACTATGGGCGTATTACACCACATGTAATAAGTTAACCACCCAAACTACATTTAGGTTAGTATATGGACAAGAAGTTGTCATGCCTATGGAATATATTGTACCAAGTTTAAGGTTGGCGACGATTATAGAAATGACATATGTTGATGCTATCAAAGAGAAATTAATTTAGTTAATCCAACTAGAAGAAGAACACTTCATTTTAGGATTCCATCAAATTGTAGAAAAACAAAGGTAGAAGGTATGGCACGATAGACACATCAAGAATAAAATATTTGTAGTCAGAGGTCTTGTTCTGATGTATGACAACAAATTTTTCAAATACCCAAGCATGTTGAAGACACATTGGTAATGTTATTATATGGTGAAGGAAATAACTAATAGATGAGTAGTGAAATTGGAAACATTAGATGGAATGGAAGTCAAAGGGCTCATCAATGGGAGCCGGTTGAAGCCTTGTTTTGATAACTGCGACTATATATGAAAAAAATGATGATGATGATAACAATGGCAGCTAGGAGAATAAAATAGGGTTCTTTCACACAAGGCGCGATGAGGGAATTGTATCCCTAAAAACAATTGTGTGTTGTCACAATCATGAGGAAGGATTCTTGAGATCAAAAATATAAAATCCAAATACAAAAAGGAAATTTATGCAGATCATAAGAGAAGCTGAGGGTCACTTTCACCATTAATATAATTACGACACAACAAAAAGGGGTCATGTAGTTGGAACCACCATAAAATAAGTCCCACTAAGAACCGGCGTGATGGTTTGTATTATAATTATGCTACTCGATGATGGCACGTGTGGAGATTTGACAAACCGATGGTTGGAACGAACTCACTACTGGTGGCTGATGACTAGGTTGCATCCTTATAATGACACAACTGCAATCATTTTCAAGACATAGACTGACCAAAAATTGGTAGGGAAGTATGACTAGTAAGAGTTTCGGTGTTAATGGCCCTGGGAGCCCTTTTGAGGAAACTGTAATGATTGTTCTGTGTAAGATAAATTTTGTTGTATATGTTCTAGTGGGGAGTGGGATCCACCTAGAGAATAAGTAAGTTTTAGTATTCCATGCATAAACTTCTCCATCCATCGTGGTAATGATGCCCATGCAAAGACCTTCTGATGCCGCTAAAAGAAAGGCTATATTAAAAGAGATGAGCGTGACTGAAGAAGTAGTGGAAAGAATTCAAACACTAGAGGACATCCCACTGAATCCTCTGGACATAATTGCCAAGAATTAATTGCCATATTTCATAGTATCCATTGCTATGAACTGTTAGTCTGAATGGATGTTCGAAGAAGAAGAAGAAGAAACAAAGGACACCGTCATCACCATAATCATTGTAAATGTTTGCATCTATGGGAGGTCATGATGATTCCAAAGATGTGTTGAAATGACATACCCTAGTGGAGGGAGGTACTACATATTGAGGATGACATATATCACCAGTAATATAGCAAAGAGAAGCACTGACTAGATGTTGGAATGAGATACTACTGCAAGCTTTGAGGCTTACGCGAATGTTATGTACTCATTCATGGGTAACACCAAGGAATATTCTGAGGGGAGGAAGGAAAAACCTGGGATGAGCTAGAATATGAAGCTATAAATATGGACAAGGATCATTGATGTTACTGATAAGTCCCTCATCCATTGCATCCTACCCTTATGTCCTACTCCACTTAGCAATAAAAACATCTGGAACCAAACAAAAATGACAATTCTAAAAAGGCTTTAGTACTTTTAATGAATGAAACTACATTATGGGGATTTGCAAAAATAACAGTGGTACTAGGAAATATAGTGGCTATATTGTGAAGAAAACATAGAAGGAACATACAGTCAAACAAAAAAGGAACATAAAGTCAGATGCAGAGAAAATTACAGGAATAATTCATCTTGTACACTAGAAGGTGCAAGAGGTAGTGGTCTCCATAGAAAGAGTTATGCTGGAATATCTTAGTTCTAACCTGGTGGAGAAGATGTAGAAAACAAAAGAATAATTGTGCATAGAAACAGATAATTTGCTGAAAATCATGGAGGATTTTCAGAACAAAACCAGCGCAAGTCAGTTTATGGAGCACTAGTTCACATGAATTGGGACGAGCCACAAGTGAGTGTTGGGGGCCTATTGTGACTCAAGACAGTAGGGAAGAATTCATATAGAATTCTATGTAATTATGGAAGAAGAATGTAAAGGAGAAGAAAAGGATAAGAGGAAGGAGCTACGATAGAGGAACAATTATCAAGGGAAAGGGAAGGATGCTGCGATAGAAGAAGGAAAGAGAAGAATAAGAAAAAGAGAAGGCATGGGATGAGGAAGCTACTCCAAATAGGTAAGTTGCAATAGAAGAACAGAGCAAGATATGAAGGTGACATGGCAGAATATTAGCAGAAGAAGGCATGCAGATAGTGTAACAGCCAAAAAATGACAGTAAGGCATAACACTAAGAAAGAAACCATCCTTAACGATCATGGGTATGAGCTTGGATAGACCCGGCGGAATCCAAATGTGAGAAGGCATCTTTGTAAGTCATGCTGATAGTTCCTTTCATTATGTGTTACTAGAATAAGAAAGACATCATGTTGGCTGGATATAGTAATTCGACTAAGAAAGCAACTGAAAAGGAGACTGTAATGAGTCTAATAGAGCCTGTATCAAGCTGATATTGAGTCTGTAACATGCATGCATGGGATCTGTATCGAGTCTATAAAGGGGCTACAAAATCATGAAACCAAGCTATAGTTGGGTTAGACATATGTCCAGTCGAATAGCTAATTAGTAGATGTAGCATTTGAGTAATTTCTAGACTCTTAGGAAGAAGCTTGAGCTAGATTTTAGATAGGTGTTTTCGTTAATCACTCTTGATCATAGAGTGTATCAGAGTAGAGGTTCTGCATCTGAGTGCACAGACAAGTGGAGAAGGTTGAGTCAATCCAAGTTGTGTGTGGATCACTATTAGGAGTAAAATAGGAAGAGAAAGAGAGAAGAGAAGAGAGCAGGAGACAGAGGAAAAGTCTGTAAAGATAGAAGAGAATATCTTGAACAGCTTTTGCATCTTTCTGTGCAGACAAAAGGTTCATCTATTTCCTCATGCAAGATGAAGAGCACCTTGTGGTTTTTTCTTGAATGGGTTTCCATGTTATATGTTGTGTATATGTGTGAATGTTGAGTAGCTTAGTTATATATGTAAATTGTGTGTTGAATGACTAGTTTATTATTGTGTTGGAAAGGGATGAATGTATGACTGTCGCATTATGTTAATGAGTATTATTATGCTATTTATTACCTATTTTTTTTTTATGTAAATCACATAAAGAAGGGTTGGATCATAGGTTGGTGTTGAATTATTGTGCATACAAGTAACCCACGTTCCCAGTATTCATTGGAAATATTGGTGCATAGCTAAGGTACTAAAATACTCTCTCGCACAAACTTTGAAAACGTGGTTCTAGAAGTTACCCATAAAACTAATATATCTCAGGTATGACATTTGTGTCACAAGTTCTATTGGCAGAGCTCCGCTCCGTCGGGTCGATATCTTAGGATTTGTTGTGCTGACCAAGAAGCAGATTGAACCTGGGTCCAGGGAGAGAGAGGGAAAAAATCCAACATAAAGGAATAGATTACATATCCATTGATAATAGTCCATTACAATGCAATTACATCAAGCAAATAATTAATGTTA